>JAHREE010000131.1:11124792-11389034 GCA_033628505.1 Tringa tobata
AGGTGTTAACTGATCTGATTCACCCACACTGCTGCACTCTGCTTCAGGTCACAAGTGGGCCACAGGATTTTTGGGAGCACTTCTCATACAGTTGGGGGAGTTCCAAAATCATCCTGTGCCAAGTGGAAAATAAAGCTGTCATCAGTCCAGGGTCAGCTCTGCATAAGGGCAGAGGAGCTCCTTCCTCTTGCTTTATTTCCTTTTAGTCTGTGGTCCATTTTTATTGCTGGAGAATGTTTTCAAGGGTAGTGAAACCCTTATGCAGCACCACTTGGCTTTGGATCTCAAATATATAAAGGAAACTTCTTATATTTGTGTGCTTGGCTTGAATTTATTCCTCCAAGGGAAAGACGGTTATTAGCTTTTTGGTGGTGATTTCACCTAGACAAATTCTCTTGTGTTCACAGACCTTTCATAGCAGAATTTTAGCGATATAAGCCTCCAGCTAATGTGGGGCTATGCTGGGACATCCAGCCTTTAACTAAAGAGCTGTTGTTCAAAGCTGCTTTAGTCTTTCTTGCTTTTATTTTATTCAAAGACCACATTGGAGTAGGATGTGGTAGTCACTAGTCAGACATCAATTGTGTTGCCTTTATTTCCTAATTAGTAGTCCAGCTGTGCAAATAATTGACTTTTTTGCTTTGTTTTGTTTTGCTGGTTTAATCAAGGGTGTGGGGGACTGTTCCAGGTTAAACATTTGGTTTCATTTTAATTTGTTGTTGAATAAAAAGTAAAATGTTTTCAAAACCTTTTGAGACCAGAATCTTAGTATTCTGTTTTGAAAATCTTGAAACGAGATGTTTTGGCTTTTAGAGAATGTTTTTGGCTGTGAGAATCTGATGAGCTTGATGTGTATTTGTGATAAGTTTGGGTAATCCAAATTTATATTTTGTTGGCAGACAATGGCCAGCTGAACTGCCTCCTTTAGCTCTAATTACTATTTTACATTGTACAATACGTTCAAATAGATCCATTGCCCACTGTCTTCTCTAAGAAATTGTATCAAATCTATACCTAGAACAGAATGTTTGTTAAAGCTTTCCTCCTCCCTTGCCCTTCGTTGTTTTTTTTTTTTTTTTTGGAACTATTTGAAAATACATCTGCTAATATTTTTCAGGTTGGTAGTAAAGCTGAAACAGCTGGCTAGAAACACTCTGCTTGTTTTTGTGTTACACAAGGCAGCTTTAGCAGCCAGTAGCTGAAAACCCGACCACTTGCTGAGATCCATCTTTCATTTATTTTATCTCCTTGCCCGCGTTTACGTCTGGTGACGTGGTAGGCTGAAGAAAGAAAGTTGAGAAGGTCAGTCTATTGTGTTGCCTCTGGAGCCTGTGTATTTGCCCTTCCTGAGTCTGTTTATTCTCTGAATCATTCGACATGCTGCACGTTCTGCTCTGACCTTCAGCCTATTGCTGAAGGCCATGATTCTGCAATACAAGCAACAAACTCTAGGGTGTCTCATCCCAGATTGAAATCCCCAGGGCTCAAAGCTTCAGTCCAGTTTAACCTCATGTTACTGAATCAAAGTTGCTCAAGATTTTTTTCCAACTGCACTGCATTCTGGGAAACTTCATGGTCCTTTTGCCTTGTGCCCCTACCAGCATCCAATTAAACCTTAAAGTGGAAAATCTGACGAGGCAGGCAACCATGGTTGTGGTTGGTTCCACTCAGAGCTGAACCTGGGAAAGATGGACACAACTCACTGCCCCTGTTTTGCATATTGAGCCCCAGCTGAGCTGTTACCTCCATTCTCTTTTCAAATCGTCCCAAACAGCGTAGTCTCCTTAGAAAAATTCAAATGAATGTACAATATGGCTGTGGAGGCTGAGCACTGTAGCCAACGTTACATATATTGGCATAGCCCTATAAAGCCTTTTTTTTGGTGGTCTTTTTTGGATGTTTTATTCTATGTCAGAGATTTGGAGTAGAGAAATGAATGTTGCTGATGGATGGGTGAAAAAAATCACCTCTCTACAGTGTATATCTTGACTTACTAGTTCTTAGAAATGAAATGGCGCTGTTTCGCTATAGCCTAAAATGCTATGCTCACACCAGTATAGAAAGGTGTGTTTTGGAGCTTTCATTGTAGAATGATTTTTAATTTTATTTTTTAATGGAGGAACTCTGTAAACAAGCATTTCCACAAACAGGGTGAGAGGTAGGGGGGAAGAAAAACTCTTCCTGTTTGTATCTGGCCCTATTTTCTTGCAGGGAAAGCTTTTACCAGTTACACACTTTAGTCTTTTACATCGGATAGATTTTGTTCACTCCTGTGTTTTCAATGTGTAGTAATGTGTGTTTCAATAATGCCTGCTCTCCTGTAATTACTGTGTGGGATTTGGTTCTGCTAGAGATATTACACAGAAAAACCTAAAAGATACTCATCATGTGTCTTCTAAAAAGTCGGAAAAGTGGCAAGGATTGAATGATAAGCCCAAGGGCCTATTTTATGTCATCAGTCTTATAGCCTGAAGATTGCATTGAATTATGTTCTGCCATATTATGATGAAATCAGTGAAATAAACATATCTGAAAGGGAAAAGAAGTATAAAGATGTTGAAACCAAAAATATTTGTAAATGGACAGATGCTATTGTCTCACAAATCTTTCCTGCCCTAGCATGGTACAGCTGGTTTTTTTCTACCAAAGGGCATCTGCAAAAATGTAAGCTAATATTTAAAAGAAGTACTTAGAGGAGCATTAACAAGGAGAAAAACTAAATCATCATTTTTATTCCAAACCAGACTTTAATTTTGCACATATATGTCATAATTTGATATGTTTGCCTTTTATATTTCCAACTGGAAATGAACCTAAATGCCACAGGTTTCCTGGAAGTATATGGGATTTCAGGCTTGCTAGAATCTCGATGGTCATGAGCCTCTTCCCTCTTCCTTGCAGGTTTGCTTGTTCCTGTGCCATGCTCCATCCACTGCTCCTGAGGTGCCTCTCCTCTGATGCAGAGTGAGTACCATTTTTATTACAGGGTAGAGAGAGCGTCTTCCCAGGCAGCTGGCAGGAGGAGTGCTGTGGCAGTGCCATCTGTTTCAGTGCTGCCTGCTAGAATTCTCCCCTCGCTTGATGTGCCGTCGCTGTCTAATCAAGATATGGAAGTGGTTAATGTTAAAGGGACTGTTGTGAAAAACACTCTCTCCAGCCTGAAGAGCTGTCAGAAGCTGTAGCCATAACTATTCTTCAGCTTCTGGTCCTCTTGGTACTTTTTTCTACACCTTATTTTTGAAAGACTTTGCTGTCTTGCTGATCTATGAACCACTGAGTGTAACTACAGATCCATATGCTCAGAGAAACTGTTGTGTGACACTTTAGATGGACCCTGAAAGCATAAGATAATCTCTTAATTTTTTTTTAAGCCTTGTAACAGCTTCCTGAGGTATACACAGGAACTGATTACCTCATGCAAGGCAAATGTGACCTCCCTCCCCCCACCTCCCATAAATAATCATCCACACAACTGTAGACACTGACATATTTATCTATGGACCACAAAGGCTGAGGACTCTGGCAGCAGCTAGGAGTGAAAAACTAGAGGGGAAAAAAAAAAAAAAAAAGGTGCAAAGTTCCTTTCCACCTCTTCCCCAGTTTACAGGGACTCATCTGGCTGCAGGCCAGCGAATGATGCTGAATACTCTTCCAGGCAATTCATTCTTTCATATATGTGAACTACAGTCACATTTGGGCACACGATAAATTCATTATCTTACTGCCTTCTCCAGGTTATAGGGGCCCCAGTTGGTGTATTTGGCAGTTAGTTTAATCAAAAAATGTGCTACAGAAAAGTCAGCTCATCAGGGAGAGTAGAAGGGTATAAGCCAGGAGATTCCCTTGGCCTTTGGGGTAGGAAACTGACTTCATGGTGAAGGTAGGGATGGTTGTCTAGCCATCCTTATAACCAAAAACCTGGATGTGAGGTTGATAGTCAGCCTTTCCAACAGAACTTGAGATGTTATCACCTGCAAAATCAACAACACTGATGAATGGTTTTTTTTGGAGCCCCACAACCTGAAGAAATCAAAATATATCCATTACTGGCAGTGCAGTATCTGTGAGTTCTTAGTATGCTAATAAGTTAAAGGTAATATGTCTCCAATTGCACTTACTGACAAACAACTTAGGTGGGAGCTTCTGTGTGACAGTGTAGCATAACATGAGATGAGCAGGGCAGGGTTGCTACCACGGCTTAGTCACTGCTTTATAAGCACTAGCAACCCTCAGGTGAAAAATATAAATTTTAAAAATGTCACTTCCTTTCTAAGGATTAAAACAAACAGCTTGCCACTGGTTTCACTTGCTCTATTGAAGTTTTGAAAAGAAAGTGGTAACTTTTTAAGTGTAAGCTTTTACTACCTGTCAGAACCTCGTCACATCCTTCTTGCAACATTAAAACTTTTCCCAAGATGCCAAATGGGAGAGCACCTGGGATAAAATTTACTAGTTTGCTGTACCATATCTGATTTTCTAAAAAAAACCCAGCAATGAACCAAAGAAACCCAACGTTTGTTGTTTGTTTTGTTTTGTTTTGTTTTGTTTTTTACCATCTTGGTGACCTGCCTCAACTCTTGTTTTTAACTTTTTACTGTTGGAACCATAAATGTAGACTTCCTGCATCCTTTCATGGATCTGGACAGCAGGTGGACAGGAAGTCATCACTGGGGAACGGGAAACAGAAGGATTAGGAAACAGCCAAGGTCTACTCAGGCATGATATTAAGGGCAGATACAAGTGCTCCCCAAGTGAGAGGTACTTGCTTCTCAGTGGGATCACCTGGACAATATGATAGCGGTTAACATGCTGCACAATTAGGCTGAGTCATCAGGAAAGTATACTCTGCAACTAAGGAAATCTTTGATAATCATCAAGTTTTACTAATGGTTATCTGCCAGTGAGCCACATACATTTGTCACAAGGCAGATCAAAGTGGAATGAAAGGTACTTTATGGCGGTGGAGAAATTTGAGGATGCAGTATGAGGATTTTGAGAGCTGTTGCTACAGATAGCGGGAGTTAAATTTGATCTACTCTTGATGTCATGGGGTCTTCATTATGAAATGCAGCAAACCAATTCTAATAACGTTTTTCTTTTGTGCTTAATATAAATCTTCTTGCAGTAGAAACCTACTAGAGAAAAAGGTCTTGGTCCTGCTATGCTTCTGTTTTTTTGTAAACAGAGAGTCACTTTTCTGTTACTTTTAAGCTACTGTACCAAATGGTTTGAGTATAGTTCAAAGTTGCTTGCATGTAACATACTACTAAATGCCAGAGAGTTAAAAGCATTGTAGCATCATCTAGAGGCCAGACATAAACTACAGTGCATTGTTAGATAGTCTTTCAGTTGAGTAAAGCACACAGATCGATGTTAAAATATGTGATTACAAGCAGGGTTTTCCAAAGAATACAAATACCAGAAAATAGGTGTTTTCCAATTAATTCCTTACCAGCAGAGTTACAGTGCATAAACAAATGTACTGTGAATTAGTTGGTTTTGGACAAATTTGCATTTTCCCCCACATGCATAAATAAATAATCAAAGGTGGTAGAATAATTTATAATCTGAGCTCCATCTATTTACAAATTTGATGGACAGGTGACAACTTGAATGAAGAGACAAGTACATACGCCCCGTTGTGCAGCTGCAGTATGTGACAGATTCAATTTGTGTAGCAGCTACATGACCCAAGATTCTAATTTCATTTAATATATGACGAACACACTTCCTTGTTTCCATTTACCAGTTGTGAACGCTGTCTTTTTCTGAATGTATATAATGGCCAGGGTAATATGAGAGTTTAATAAGGAATGGCTTGCCAGCAAAGTGCAAAGGTTTGAGGAGTTTATCAGAAGTGCGTGCATATGTGTGGGCAAGAAAAGTGACTTCAGCAAAGAAGCCTGAAAGATTTTGGTGTTCAACTTCCACTGCCGTGCACTGGGATTTGGAAGATTTTCCTGAAGCTCCTCTGAAATTTGTTTAAAATCAAATTTTAAAGCCAGCCTGTCTTCATTCAAGTAACTGAGAGTGCCTTATAAATGTGAGAAAGTTGGTCATTTCCACTTTGTAGAATTGGAAACTGAGCAGCTCGCTGATTTATTCGAACTGATTTGCCCCAATTGATACGGTAAGTGGGCAACACTGAAAATGAAGCTAGTTCCTTTGAGTCTTATTCCTGTGTGCTGAGGCCTGCTGGCCCCTCTAAAAGAAGGTTGATATGGCCGACCAAATTAATTGTCTACAGATGTATATGAGACTAGAAATACAGATGCAGGAGTACTGGCCTGCTGTACAGATTTACTGCCCTTTAAAGCGAATGTTTCTTTCTGGGACACAATGTCTGGCTCAAATCAGAAAATCTCATGAGAAGTCAACACTGCAGATTGTTACATTGCACTGGCAATCTCCTGAGAAGATAGGCTTTTCCTTTTTCAGTCCGAACTAACAAAATAGGCCAGTTGAGAGAGCAACCAATGAGCAATTACCAGGCACGAGGAACAAGGGAGAAAAGAGGCAGACTAGCTGAACTACTCTCCTAAGCACTTTTTGCTTTGTGTGCTATTGTAGTTTTGGTGAATACCTCTGAAAAGGTTAGTGGCAGGGGAGGTTCTTCTGCCTAAACCTCAGCAGCCACTAGGCATATCAGTGCAGGAATAGGATTTTGGTTCTTTTGGAAGCCAAAGATCCATCTCTGAAATATTGTCCTCTCTAAATGTGGTTTTCTTGAAAACAAGTCTCATCAGCTGATACTATGTCTGCATCGCCTCAAAATGCTGAGGTCCCAGGTTGAGATTTCACATGCAAAAACTTTTGTTTGGGACTTATTTCCCAGCAAGGATCTGTGTTTGTTCCTGTATGCATGCTTGTTGAGCAACAGAGATTTGATTTATATCTTGTGCGATGTTAATTTGCCTAAATCTGTCCTGTTTCAAGTATCAATATAAAATCTCTGAAAGCACTAGAATCCAGCAAACTGAGATTATTAAACAAATAGCCATAGTTAAACCAAAGAGTTCAGAAGCCTGAGTTTATGAAAGACAAAGAGAATTTGAGCTTGTTACATATAATTACATCTATTTATAATTAAAATGACACATGCAAGTCTTTAGATATTCATGTTTAATCAGGTGAGTAAATATATTGAATAAATAAAAGCTTACTTAGGGATCTTGTTTAACACGTGCTCCATTTTGCTTGTATGTGGAGTGGCATTCAGAACATTAAAAGCATACGTTTATTTCAGAGCTGTTTCTCCATATGTAGAGTTAATATAAGAGTACCCTATAAAGAAAAATTAGAAGTAGAAATTAGATTCTAAAATTAGCATTTCACTGATTTTAGCCCATATCTTTTTCTTTCCTTGGGACATTCCCTTGGAAAATTCCATAATTAACCCTTTGCCATTTCAATTAAATTTTCTACTAAAAAGCACAATATTAAATTAGAACAATTAAAGCGGTAAAGCTTATCCAATAACACTTCCTAGACTAAGAATAGTAAAAGATAACACAGAGAAACTAGGCAATTAAAAATATATGTGTATTGGATTTAAAATAGGAAGTACAAAGAGATCTGAAATAGTTGTTGACATTCATAAACACATGCACATAAATTATTACTTTCAAACTTTGGTGAGGTCTATTGTTTTGAAATTGTTAACCCTCCAGTATGAAACCTCCATGTGGGAACAATAGGACAGTCCAATTTCATGTCTCATTTTGTACTTCCTCAATGACTTTTCTATTAGAGATAGACTGCGATTAGATCCCAGAGTAAAATTCAGATATTTGTCTGTGATGGCAGTTTTTGCCTGTTTTTATGATGGCCTTAATCCCACTGTGGAGTAATCAGCTTGACCTTTGCAGAAATTATTGATTTCTACTCTGACAGTTTTGAGAAGCTGGTTGCAGGATTTTGGTCTCAGTGTTCAGATTTCTGTGAAGAAGGATGCTGAAAAGCCACTGGCAATTGGTTTTAACCACAGACTTCACGATTGCAGCTGTATCATGTAGACAAGTGATAGTTTCAGAAGTGCCTGAAGGACTGCTCAGGTTCAAGAGTTTCCTCTTGTTGGTTCCCTCTTGTGGGTTTCCTCATTAGCAGCTCCATCAATGAATCATTAGTGGTGGCTAAAAATTAGGTCTTAACACCAGGCCCTGATGTGACTTTTCCTCGATCTATGCAGGCATTGTTGGAGTCTCCTAATATTACTGTTTCCTGCCACTCCAATTTATCTTATATGTATCAAAGTCGGTAATGTCAGCCTAGTGGGTGGTCAGAAGGCTACTCACCTATTTGGAGCTAAAAGTTAGATCAAAAATATGATGTGAAAATATTTTAATTATTTTAAA
Source organism: Tringa tobata (assembly GCA_033628505.1). Taxonomy (NCBI): domain Eukaryota; kingdom Metazoa; phylum Chordata; class Aves; order Charadriiformes; family Scolopacidae; genus Tringa; species Tringa tobata. The sequence goes on from JAHREE010000131.1 coordinate 11,133,147, forward strand.
AATAAACAAGGAAGGGAAAGAAGCACGCACATGCACACAAAAGCACATGTATATTTGTATATCCATATGTGCCCCTACACGTGCAAAGTAAATCACAAGTTTATACAATCTGTACATAACAGTGTAGCTTTCTTAGGAGTAAAGTACTGGGGTACATTCTTAGAAAAGAACTGACTTCACGTTCAGTGAACGTGAGTTCACTGAAAAAGTGCTTCTCTCTTTCAGAAATGACGCTCTAATCAGCTGGTGTCTTTACTTACTCTTTTCTGATTTTATTTTAAAATACGAGCACCAGAAATTGTCATTGGATACGATGTAACACGTTGCTGATGAGAAACAAGCAAGTACTCCTGGACACAAGGACACCAGCCTTCCAGAACAGAAACACTGTGTAAACTCTCTGTCCTAGTTCCTGCTTGCTTAACTGACTATTACATTCTTATTTACCTATTCAAATATTTTGGCCATCTCATTTTTTAATTCTATGAAATCTTTCTTCTTTACCATCTCCTAGGGTGTTTATCTTTGCAGACATTTCACTCCTTAATTTTACCACTTCAAATCCTACATCAGTTCAGCTAGACTGAGACTTCCTGGGGACTTTAATAATACTGGGAGGTCCTTGAATAGGTATGTATTTGTAGTGATTTTTATTTTTTAATATTAGTGCAAAAGGTAGTGCTGAAACATTCTTCCTTAGAACCTCATTACCCAACAGGCTAGAATGTAGAACATGTAAATATATATGTTAGTTAAGAACAAACTTTCCAATGTTGTTAAAACAATTAGATTAATATAGAACAACTGTAACATTGATGTGTTGCATGGCATTAATTCAAAAATGCTGTGCCAGACCTTAGATGGTTATAAATAATATTCCCTTCTACACACACACACTTATACAGAAAAAAAAAAAAAAAAAGAAAAAAAGAAAAAAAGAAGCAGTTTCCATTATTTGAGGATTTGGTTAAATGGCATAGACATATGCTACTGTATTTAGGGTGTTCAAAACTCAAAGGACACATAAACCATTTTGTAGTCTTGGGAACATTTTCCGAAAAAAATGAATTGCTTCAAATTGAGAGTGTAGCAGTTCTCTGTTTTCATCTTGTTTTCTAGACATTTTATTTTTAGAAGTCCCTGCTTCCCTCTTAATGTAACTCTGCTGTCTCCAGCTAAATATAATACTTATGCAAGAAATGACTGTCCTGCTATCTGGAGTCCCTGTGCAACAAGTTCAGTATAAATATTTCTCTTGCTGTGCTTTAAGAGCTGTAAAACCTGGCTGATGAGGCCATAAGCCAATCTTTAACTAGAATACATTTTCCCTTTGGGCATAGTTGCTTACTGGTAGCTGCTAACAAATGGCAAAAAAAGATACATGCAGCTGAGCCGAAGTGAGTCTGAAATTGGAAACATCTTAAAGTTTTCCTGATTCTTCCCCTCTTCTTTTTATTCTTTAAGTCATTGAGCCCTGCGTGGCCTGTGTATAACAGGTTTGGGCATTGAGAACATGCCACCCCAGGTACCATTCATGGTGTCCCTAGCAAACAGACAGAAGCAAATACAAAACAGCGTATGTAGGTTATTTTACTGAATGTGGTTTTGCATGGAGCTTTGTGCCTGGGGGAGGAGTTACTTGAGTTAAAATGTGCTTGGTCGCTGTGGTCAATATCTGTAGGTATTGCCTTAAATAAGACCACTCATATGCTTAAGTGAAGCTTGTGTTTGAACCTCTTAAGGAAAAAAAAAAGTTGTTAGGAATCACAAAGAAAGTTTTAGGTATTCATGTTGAGTAAGGGTGTGTGTTCCCTGCCTTGCTACCTGTTCTTGAGACACTGAAGTCAACAGCACTATTATGCATGAGAACAGAGGTGGAATGTTTTATCACGGTAGCATAGTATCATAGAATAATAGATGAATTAGAAGAATAATACTGTGAAAGAGCCATCCCTGTTACTCCTTAAAAATCTTAAACAGTACCCATGAATAGGTGGTGTAGCTGTTTAAATGATACCTATGGCTGACATTAGTTAATTAATTGATACATTCCATTAAATATCAGTAATCTGTAACAAAGTAAAAATCAAAATCTCAACGTACATCCATTACTTTATGACCAATGCTGAGTTAATAGCAAGTGTAATAGCTCAGGAAAACAAAATGGTGCCTTGTGGGAGAATAACATTACCTGATGAATTATGCTTAAAATCTGATTTTTATGAGTTATTAGACTTGACTAATATTATGTTTTGCAATATCTACAAAATTAAATAGAGGCCTCTTAACAATTAAGATAAAATACATCTATTAGAAAAATTCTTCAGAAAAATTCTATTTTGAGAGAGAAATAAAACTGGAAAAGAATGGAACCAAAACTGTTTTAAATACATGAGCTGGATCATGCAATGGAAAACTACATAAAAATGAGGTCTTATTCTTATTGCTACATATCATTCCAAACATATGCTTTTTCCATTTCTGAAATTCGTGTAATAAAATATTAATGGGGGAATGAAGTGACTCCTTGAGGGAAAGGGAGGACGTTCCGTAGGAGAACTAACTTTACAATGCTGTGAGTCCTTGGGGGCAGCTTTGCCCCTGACTTCACATGAGCAGGTCATGGACAAAGCCTCTCTGAGAGCTGCTGGCTTCAGGAATCTCTTTTGCATGAAACAAACTACGAGATCATGAATGTCCACTGGAAATATGAGGCACAAAGTCTGCTGAGGTTTATATGCATCAAGAGAGGCATATAAACTCTTTTGCTTTTGGATCCTGTAACAATGTATACTAATATAATTTGTATCTTAGTACTATAACCCCTTGATTTTTTATCTACCTGGGGTATTCCAGCCACAGATTTGGAAGTAGCTTCTGTTGACAATGTTCTTCGTGCAATCGCTAGTGTTTAATGAAGGTACTCGCTGCAGGAATCTAGCAAGCTTTGAGCCGTATCAACATTCTCTGACAGGAGCCTGCGGGTCTCCATGTCCTGAGGCAGCTGGACATGAACACTTACATCTTGAAGCATTCTGAAAGAAAAAGCTCCCCATTCCTTTGGAATGCCATGTTTTTACCTGGGGATTAAAATTCTCTCATTTTATTTTAGAATCATGTAAATATCTTTATGGAGATCTGTTTAATCAGAAGATGGTACTAGGCACTTCCAGATTTCACTGACTGCGTGTTGGTAAGTCACCTCTCTGCTCTTAAAAAACGTTAAGACAGTTCCCATGGGAAATAAGATGTAAATTAGCAAGAATGAACCACTGGACCAGAATATACAAATTTTCCATCTTTTGGAATTCCTATTATGTTCCCAAAGATAAAAAGTCTGTGGAGATAACTCTAGTTCTAGTCAGTTGATCATAATTGTTTCATTATCCCTACAGGGCCCTGCAGTAAGTCATAACCTCTGTTCTCTGTCATACAAAACCTGTATCCCTCAATAGGTGCCTTCTGTGTAAAGGTGGCACTATATCTAATCCTTCATCTCAGTGCATTACAGTGTTGGAGGATGCTCACAGACCTGCAGTATAATGTGAAAAAACTTTGAGGTCTGAAAATGCTATTATCAAACTTTTAAATAGGAAAATACATTCAGTATTCTTAAATACTTAAATTATGCATTCTCATTATAGATAGTAGGTATATGAATTGTACTTAACTCAGTGATTATTGTTTTAAAGAGATTATTTCTTCAGTAATAGTGCCCTAAAAGTAATTTCTTAGGCTGGTTTTAACAACAGTAGGTATAAATAGTAATCTAATTATACTAAGGAGAGATTTATAGCTCTGATTACTATCACTTTAAAATTTCAAAGGGACTGACATGAGCAATCAACACATCCCATACTGTGAATTCATCTTGCTGTTGTAAAAACTACCTGCCAATTGCTTGTCTGCAGAATGATATGCCATGCTGCACGTATTATTTCAGGAATTAGTGATACATGTGTATAATGTATGCATTTTGTTCAATGCTGAGGCATAAAACCTGAATGCTATCTAATAGCAGAGCTTAGATTTCCAATCCTGTGGCTGTTTCTTTTGTTTTGTTTCTTCAGATTTTTTGGGGGTCTTTTCTGGGTTTGCTAACCAACTTATCATGGAGGGCTTGGTGTCTCTATATAACATAACACATAAACAAATAATACTAAAAGCACGTTACCAAAGTTTCAAATATAAGTACCTTTATTTGGAAACATCTGAAGATGCTGCCCTATGTATACATAGTGATGTTTTTTATTTACATAAACAGACTTCTTGCATGGAATTTTAGTCTTATTTGCTACACTTATTCTACTAAATGAATTGGGGAAAGTATACGAGTTTAAGCATGGGAGTATGGTTCTCCACACTGTCTAAATTTTTAGCATGAGCCCCTAGGTATTTTTTTTAATTCAAGCCAAAGAGCATCTGTGCAGTCAATGCCTGAACACAAACTGGGGACTCAGGTCATTTCCTGATAGATACACTAGATGCAGCCAGCCTGGTTCGGAGGTAAGGAGAAGAGTTTAGCCATGTAGATCTGGACTCTGCTGTCACTTGCTCTCAGCCAAAGAACAAGAACCGTCTGGTTTAATCTTTTCAGTAGCATAGACACAGGTGCACACATTATTTTTGGGAATTAATGAGGACTGTTACAGGAAAAGGGATTTGTTCGTAGAACTCTGCCCCTCCTCCCCTGCATTTGCTGCAAGAGTAGAAAGTGAACAGAAAAAAAAGGACAGAACAGTCAACTGAAGGAACCAAGAAACCTAGGAAAAAAACCCAAAATATTGAAGAGTAGTGTGTTAGTTCAGATCTGATGCATCCTAATTCTTGATTAAGACAAAGGCAGTCTGCAAACTTTGTATGTTTCTACTAATGCATCTGCATGAGGGTCTTATACAAGATAGATAAAGCCTTGATTCTAGCATTTCCTTTTCCCTAAGTGTTCAACTTTGCAAATTTAGCAATGCTCATTGAGTATCCTTTGTGTACATGTATAATTTCTCCTTGTTTTGAAAATGAGAGCAATGGTCTTCTGGAGTGGTTAATCATCATGTTTTAGGTGAACTGCTCAGATTTCTGCTGCTTGAGTTAAGGAATAATTGATTATAAGTTTTAGTCTTCTGTGAATGGTCATCACTAGATGAGCATAAGATATTTTGATATTATCATTTATAACAGTCAAAGAAGTGGGATGCTGTGCTTCATTTCAGGTTCTGCAGGAGCGCATTCTCTGCTGGGCACAAACTTTTCTATTAATCTCCTTTCCAGCTTGATCCTTTTTTTCTCTTTCTCCTCTAAACTGTTTCTGACATGTCTCCATTTCCTTGCCAGGCATCTTCTCCAACCCGAGGCTCTCTTAGCTCATGAGAGTAATTTTCTCCATCTTTTGCTTCCCCACATTCTCCCAGTTCGTAATATATTTGCCTAGACGTATCTTTACGCCTGTTTTTCTTGTGCCCAACTCTTCTGGTTTTACTATTCACTTTTTCCTCTTATCCTTCCTGCATTAGAATGAGATGGTTTCCTGCCATATACTGCTAGCAGGGGGATTACTGGGAGGAGTGGAGAGACAGGTTCTTGGTCACAGTTCCAGCCATTACAGTGAAATTCTGGCTCTGCCAGCTGCAGGAGCCTTGGGCTGGAGCGTATCCGTTCGGGTTGCACATGTGCAGCCCAGCGAGCCTGGGGAGCTCTGAGGGAATGGAACATACTCACTCAGCCCTGGGGGGAGGCACATGTGCAGCCTGGGAAGCGGTCGCTACTGGGAACGGTGAGAGCCTCAAGCGCATTTAACACAGAAAAGATCTTCAGGGACTTTTAGCTGAGAGAATCTGAAGTTTCTAACGATCCAGTGTAAGCTGGGGTTTTCCTTCTCCTTCCATCCCTGGGCTCGTATCTGTGTTGAAGCAACAATAGAGGGCATACCACTATTCCAGTAAGTGAGGCCCTTAAAAAAAACACCAACGTACCTCCAGGATTTTTCAATATTACAAATAATTCTCTTCATTGCTGGAAGCAGCTAAATATTTTAATGGTAAAGTCCCATTCCCTCCTTCCTGCAAGTAATATGGCTGGCCTTTGCTGCATTCCATTTGGGGAGAACTTTATTTCCTGGCCTTGTCAGACCATCTCATAAACTTTTAAAGGGATTTAATTAAGTAACTTTGTTCTCCTAATAAAATTACCTAACTTCCTTCATGTCCTCCCATCTAACTTAAGTGTGCTCTCAGATTTCTTGTGTGCTGCCACTCTTTGGGTTGTGTGGTCATGAGTGGAGGTGATGTATTGGTATGATTAAGTGAAATGCACATAGTTGATTAGCTTTTCATTCGGCAGCCACCCAGAGCACTGAAACTATAGAGCGGGGCTGCAATACTGAGGAAAACTTTGCCTAGATATTCCGAAATGGAGAAAAGGAGCTGCCAAGTGTAAATGAAAACCATTTGGTCTGAATACTGGGGATAATTGTCTCCTTCATTCACCAGGTTTAGATACAGTCTGCATTGCTTGGATATTTATTTTGTATCATATTCTTGTTCCACCATTAGGCTATTATGCACAAGTCTTATCGAGCATGCTTGTTGAATACTTTTACTCAGCCTTGTGGAAAAAGTCTTCAGATCAATAGCTCTTCATATATTACTATAATCATACAAAGATCTGTTTCTCTCTTCAAGTCAGTTTTATATTGCTGTCATTTTGCTGCATTCAGGGCTATGTGTAGATGTAAATGAGACAAGAACTATGCCAACTGCCCTTCCAAAAAAAAAAAAAAAAAAGTAAAAAAGCCTCTTCATATTTACTTTTATACCTCCCTAAACCTGCTGTACTTCAGGAAGAAAAGGTGGGCAAGAATACAAGCATTAAAACATCCCTGGATACTAGCTACCCTACATGTTCCAACCATTTACACTACTGAGACTCAGTGGAGGGAAATCTTTGTTAAATGTTTTTAAAACTAAATTTCAGGTAATTAAGGACACCACATTCACACAAGAATGTGTGTAAACACAGGCTTGTACCTGTGCATGCACACATGTATGAAGGTATGTACACACTCACATGGAAAATTTTATGAGTGTGCACACACATATACACTCTCAAAAACTCAGAAAAGCTGCCTGTCTGCCAGTTTTTACGTTAGCTTCCTCTAAGAGAAGAGCTCTTCTACAGCTCTTCTGACAAAAGATGCAGAGGACAATTCTGTTCTCATAGACTCAGAGACACAACAGCAAAAAGAGACCACAAGATCTTACTTGTTTTACTTGTTTATCTCAAATCCTAAGGAAGGATCTTATAGTGTTGTCACCCGTATTTCTCTAAACGTATTTTGTTGTTGTTGGTGGTGGTGGTGGTGTTTTTTTTAAACTCCTTATTTTTAAGAACATTTTCCTAATGTTTACTCTGCATCTCTGCAGCTGGAGTTGAAGCCCATTATTTCTGTCCTGGTGGATAAAGAGAACAGCTGGTTCCTTTGTGTCAGTCTTTACCGTATTAAAAACAATCATGATTCTTCATAGAGCCCCCTTCTCTAGACTAAAGAATCCCGTTCTTTCTTTACAGTCGATGGTGTTCTCCTCTGGACACTCAGTGGCTGCCGTCCTGCTAGAATAGTGCTCCTACAGCTGACACAATGCCCAACTGTGGGGCTAGGAGAAGAGTGAGGATTCCTTAGACTACCTCTCTTATAATGCTTCTAGTTTCATATCTTTAACTGGTGTATGGTTTATTTTTGAAACAGCCTGACTTAGCTGACTCACATGCAGTTTGGAATCCCCTAGATCCTTTTCTGCAAAGCTTCTGATCAGCTGGATTTTCCCCCTATTATATTTATAGAGTTGCTAATTCTGATTTAAGTGCAGGAGTTTGCACTACTCCTTTCTGACCTCGTCTGTATGTCAAAGTATTGCTCCAGTGGACAAAGATCTTTTCCATTCCAGTCTTATTCCCAGAAGTGCCTGAGAAGTTACTCGCCCTGTTTGATGCTGTTTTCAAAGGTCATAAAGGTTTTCTTTACTCCATTTGTCAATGAAACTATACACCATGGACTTCAGGAGGTCATATTTAATAAATATGTCCTGTTTGACTGTGAATGCTAATAACCACATTTTAAATACGTCTTTCAACCAACTGTGCACCCATCTCAGAATAATTTCATCCAGGCTGTATTCCCAAGTGCACTTGAAGGAGATTAGTAAGAGATTGACAAAGGTCTTACCAATGGCGGGATCTGGGCTTTTCACAGGCATTTGTGGAGACCGTGTCTGTTGCTTGTCACAGTCCACCAGACCCCATTAATCTGTTTGTCACTGAAGGATGGGTGCATTACAGAAGCCTTTAATTATTGATATTTGTATTTCGGTAGCCTTATTGCCAAAACTGGGGAAAAAAGTTTCAGTGATTTTGTGTATCTGTATCTGTCAATAGAACCAAATTTGAGATCTTGGTATAAAAATGCTCGAGTTGTTTCATGTTAGGAATACTGTTGGACATTGGGAATGCTTTTGTGGGTGTTCTTTCAGCAACACTAAGTTGACAATCACCTAGCTTTGAAATCATTGCTGGATTTGATCCAGTCACTCATGGAGTACCACCATTGTAGAGTGGTTTAATTCTTGCTATCTTTTCAAGAATTCTTCGTAGGGTTAGAGATGTAAATATGTCAGTGTCACACTGACACAAACTGGTGCCACTGATGATCCTGTCTATGGGCAATTCTCAGGGATCAGCCTTTTACTTGATAAGTCAATTAAGAAGACTTCAGTTAGGTTGTGCTAAAAACAGTCAAAAAATCACATATTTAGAGGGGGAGAGAAAGAGTATTCTGTCTATGCTTAATATCCTTTTGCATGTTGAGGCTTGGGGTTAACTAGTTTTGTTCACGTCAAAGTTCATTGCTAAATTATGTTCTTTTAATAAACATTCTTCTATGCTGCTATTAACGTTTGCACATGGCAGTGAAACTCCTTTGGCTTTGATTTCTTACACAGGTATAAATGAAAAAAGAATGAAACTGATTGTTCTTTTAATTTTATTTTTATTTTTTCAAATATACAAGTAACACCTGACACTTCATGCTACAGATAACAGAAACCTCTTGTTTGTACTTCAGGCTCATTTGCTGCCAATTGTGAAGTCTGGTTCAGCAAACTGAGACCTTGATTTGGTGAAGTGCTTTAATTTGTGCATCATTTAAAGTCTGTGAATAGGCCAACTTTCCCCAGTGGGGTTGTTTGTATTTTTGAAGGATGTTAAGTATGTGTTCCTTTATGTGCTTTGCTGGGGTGAAGTATTGTTCTTCTCAAGTGAGGAAAGATGTGATTGAAATTAGCCATTTTCTGTATAAAGCAGACATTTGATTGTAAAAGTATTCTCATATTTGTAATCATTTTGAAGTTTATTTGTGTCTCCACTGACAGAAGGCCAGGTTTTTTTGATGAAATGTGCTCTGGAGGGTAACGATAGGATAATTTTAAGTCCTTTGTTTTCTGATCCTCAAATTCTTTGAGTTGGGGCACAGTCCATTCTGGCTGCTCATGGCCTGGAGAGTGTACTCTTCGCTGGGTAAAAAACTGGCTGGGTGGCTGGGCCCAAAGAGTTGTGGTGAACCAAGTTAAATCCAGTTTGTGGTCGGTCACAAGTAGTGTTCTCCAGGGCTCAGTATCGAGGCCAGTTCTGTTTAATTTCTTTATCAAGAACCTGGACAAGGAGATCAAGTGCACGCTCAGTAAGTTTGCAGATGACACTAAGTTAGGCGGGAGTGTTGATCTGCTTGAGGGGAGGAAGGTGATACAGAGGAATCTGGACAGGATGGATTGATATGCTGAGGCCGATTGTGTGAGGTTCAACAAAGCCAAGTGCCGAGTCCTGCACTTGGGTCACAACAACACCATGCAGTGCTACAGGCTTGGGGAAGAGTGGCTGGAGAGCTGCTTGGCCGAAAAAGACCTGCGGGTGTTGGTCAACAGCCAGCTCAGTATGACCCAACAGTGTGTCCGGGTGGCCAAGAAGACCAATGGTATCCTGGCTTGTATCAGAAATAGCATGGCCAGCAGGACTGGGGAAGTGATTGTCCCCCTCTACTTGGCAGTGGTGAGGCCACATCTTGAATACTGTGTTCAGTTTGGGGCCCCTCACTAAAAGAAGACATTGAGGTGCTGGAGCGTGTCCAAAGGAGGGCAACAAATCTGGTGAAGGGTCTAGAGCACAAGTCTTATGAGGAGCAGCTGAGGGAACTGGTGTTGCTTAGCCTGGAGAAAAGGAGCCTGAGAAGAGACCTTACGGCTCTCTACAACTACCGTTATAGCTAGGTGGGTGNGGAGCCTGAGAAGAGACCTTACGGCTCTCTACAACTACCGTTATAGCTAGGTGGGTGTCAGTCTCTTTTCCCAAGTAACAAGTGATAGGACGAGAGGAAATGGCCTCAAGTTGCTCCAGGGGAGGTTTAGATGGGATATTAGGAAAAATTTCTTTCCTGAAAGGTCATCAATCATTGGAACAGGCTGCCCAGGGAAGTGGTTGAGTCACCACCCCTGAAGGTAATTTCAAAGTGTTGCAGATGTGGCACTTAGGGACATGGTTTTGTGGTGGACTTGGTAGCATTAGGTTTACTGTCGGACTCAATGATCTGAAAGGTCTTTTCCAACATAAATGATTCTGTATTCTAAGTGGTGTTAAGCCCAGGACTGATCCTTTAGACGGTGTTGAACCATGTATATGGAAGAGTTATTTGGTTCGTGACATCAGATAAAGTCTGAAATAAAACCTGTGAACTGCATATAGGGTAGAGGTGTCAGCAGTGACTGATCCAATAGATTATCTACTCTGTCAAATTACTTGCTAAACATAGATATAGCTGATGATTGGTGCTTTATTGTTCTTAGAAGCTCTTCTTTTGTTTAAGTCATGATATTACCCTGATGCCTCTGAGAACCAGTAAGGTTCTAATGGCCACCATGTTTTTCTAACTAATAGCCAAATACAACATACATTAGAAATCCAAGTGATTTGAGACTGTTCACATGTATCTAAAATGCTTCCAACAAGGATCACACAAGCCATAAAATATGAGTTAGCTTTAGCCACTGTCAGTTAAATCTATTAAACTTTTAGGTGCTCAAATCAACTTTGTCAAGACTACATCAGAGACTCTTCTTTAATCTTGTATTCTTGTCATTCCCTTTGGTCTCACTTGATTGATCTTTTTGAGGATTCTTCTTGAAGTTCTTAAAGAGTTCATTATTCATGGAGGTCAGACAGGCTTCTTCGAACCGGAGAGATCCTGCTTGCAGAACAGACAATGCATATAAGCATTTTTAAGTGCTGCAGCAGTAGCTTTTTGTGTGCTGGAAATTAAACACCATTTTATAAGATACTGCTATAGGTGCTTTGCCCTGTTTTAATCATGCAAGATGACGATGGTATGCTTTCTACATTTGAGTTGTAATTAAGATGACTGTTACATGTCTGGGCTAGGTAGTATACAGGACAGAACTGGAGCTTATAAATTTGTGATAGGGCTCACACTGTGCTGGGGCTTAGGCAGGAGGATGTGTATCTAAAGTAGAACAGTCATACAGCTTTCAAAGAAGAAGGAACTGGCTGCCCTACTTATGACCCTTCCCTGTTGGCTGGGGTGAGAAGGAAAAGTAACTTATAAAACCTACCTTCCTAACTTCAAAGTAGAAAGGAACTGGGGAAAGGACAGAAGAAGGAAAAAGAAACAGAGGAATTAAAGGGAGCACCCAAATATATTCAAAGTGCTGATCCCCGCCTTCGGGAACTTGTTTTACTACTTTGGTTAGCTGAATCATGAGGTTGTTTTTATATATTCCCCCAAGACACTCAAGCTCTTAAAAATTCTTGGCAGAATTCCAGTTGTTCTCCAGAAATCTTTTCCACTCTGCCTCTAGGATTTCAGCATGGGATTTGCTGTCAGATTTTTAGGGCCTGATTTATAGCAAATTTTCACATCCCTTACGTAGGACAATTTAAGAATTTACTCAGAGAGGAGAGAGGATAAATGTAGGGTAGCAGCAGGAGACAGACATTTCTCAACTTTGTTTAGAGAAGAGGAGAGGGGAATTTTCATAAGAAATAATTTCACTAATGGCTTCACGTATTGACTTCTGTACTGCTCAATACCTGTGCAACTCTTCACTGTCCAGTGAGGGTTCAGTGCCTTAATTACTTTGTTAAAGAAGAGGGGAATGTTTCCACAGTGAAAAGCATGAGGTCTTGCAGGCATCTCGTGCTGTATTAAAGGTATCAGATATCTTAGAACTGTAATTATTCGCCTTTCCTGCTCAAAGGCTCCCTAACACTTTTTTTCTTAGATAACTCAATCATTCTGTACTTTAAACCTCACATTCAAGTTCTGACATGGATGGTCTGAACTTGCAGTGAAACATCTGCCCTGGAAAGCCATCAGTCTCACTCTCAAGTATCTTAGGTGTAGGTTCATCTATCTTGTCAGAGTTCAAAGGAGAACCGCTTTGGTTTTTTCCCCTCTTACTCTTGTCTCACTTAAAACTCATTCCTTGTAATTCTACTTGAATTCTCTGACATAGGCTCCTGGTATTGTCAGCGCAGTCTTTCTCTCTAATGTATTCTCCAAAATAGATGAGAAAAAGAAACCTGGAGGTATTAATTTAAAAAAAATAATAAATCCAAACTAGCTGTCTGTGACTCCAGACTACTGAATTTCATAAATGTTGACAGAAATATTTAATAAAGTTTAAATTAATGTTTGCACCTGCAATTCTGTGCTGAATGTTTTGGGGTTTTTTTAGTTCTGTGTAACTGTTTTGGTTTTTTTCTTTCCCAGTGACTGCTTTGTGGAGGAGCAATGTCCTGTATGAAGCTCATAGACAGAAACAGTGAACTGGGATTAAAAGGAGTGTGATAACTCTTCAAATCCATCTGCCCAATGAAATCTTTGTTCTTTTGTATGTGGAAATGTGTCTCTCCATTTAAACCCAAGCAAGACTGAAAACGTGAAGAAGTGCTGTCTGGGACTTTATACTACAGAGTAAGCTCATTCTCTGAGGACATGCAACTTTGCCTCAGCTTTAGGCAAAACATTCTTAAAACTTCAGTGTTTCTTCACTTTCTAGGGTCTTTCATGGCGGCCTGGCGAAGTATCTCTGGAGTTTTCTTTGATGCGCATAGAAAAATTCCAGCATAGGGTAAGTAGAAGTTATGTCACACATTTCATCATCACTGTCCCTAATAGACAGCAGTGGTGTGTTGTTTATTTTACTAGCAGGGAAGTTATACAGATCTCTCTCCACACACTGTTCCCATGTCCAGACCTACAGAAAACCTGCTGTATTGTTTTGACCGGGAAACGTCAATTATCCAGTGGTTTCGGGCTGGCAGTTCATTTGAGTTGTCAGTAAATTACAGACCACTAGTATACTACCAGTATAGATCCTTGCCAATCCCCACCATCAACCACACACCCCATCACAGAAAGCATGCAGAAATGAGGGGATAGTGAGGGGTCATTGTTAATGTTAAAGTTAGCCAACATGCACCAAATTTCTACAGTCAAAAAAAAGTAAATTCAGTCAGTTGCTCATTCAGGGGTATATACTATGGTTTGAGTTACCCTAAAGTTTTCTACCTGGCTTGCAGCCAGGTTGTTGTAGATTTCTTTCAGGTCCTGTGTAGTAACTGCTATTCCTACCTGGATGTCTTGGACACCCTTGGACATCTTAAATGTCCTAGGCACTATATGCCATGTGTGGACAACTGAAGCAGATCCTTAGTGTTCAGATTTCTGAAAATACGAGAAATAATTTCTTTAATGTATTACAGGCTGTATATTGTATGTTAATATATAAGATCTATTGCTCTGTAGGCTTTCAAGGTCTTCTGGGAGTCAGTATGCTTTGTATCCAGCTCCAGATTGAAACATGTGAACGTGTCAGGTGCCATCTGAGGCATCCTAGTTTCCCATGGGTCTGACAGATCAGATTTGAGACCTACAAGAGACCCTTCCCCAACACACAAGTGTTTTCTGGATTGGCAGTGCAATGCCCATGGGCACCTAAAATAGCACCATGTTTTGGCACCTGAATCCCACTGCACTGCCTAACCTCAGGAGAATTCAGGTCCCTGAATTAAGGGTCACTGAGAGGATCCCAACCATGGCTGTGTAGGTCAAAGGATGGTATAGCGCAAGTATTACCTCATGCCCCTGGAATGCCCTCCATCTCTGCATCCTCAAGGAAATGCTCTGCCTTCCTGGATTTCTAAGAAACTCTTCTGTAAAGGACAGAGCAAGGAACTTCTAGGTCACCAGCTCTCATCCCCTGCTCACCTCAGATCACAGTCTCATGCAGTCCTTTTCCAAAGCTGTGCAGTCCTTGTTAATGGACGAGAGGAAGCGTTCCCTGTCTCTCTGCTGACTGCCCTGTTCAACCGTGGCCCACTCTTTATCTTCCCACTCCACTCAGCTTCCTGGACTCCTGCCCCCAAACATTTCCCCCTGGTCTTTCTAGCAGTTGAAGTCAGTAGAAGGTCAGCTCACAGTGTAAATGTTTACACAATAAACTTTGCTCTTTCTATACTTAAAGATAACTCTCCATGTTTTTAACCTCCCAGTGAACTTCACAATAATCCTAAGAAGCCTGTCGTCTCAGTGAGGCTTAGAAAAAAGGAGAGGGATGTGTAGGTCAGGCTGTTTTAGAGAGCCTGTGAGCTGAGGCAAAGAATTATCTCAGACATTGGTGTGAGAGAGACCATTTTCCAGTTCTTCTGCACTAGCAAAGCTGATTATTTGCATCATGAGGTTTGTGGTATTTGATGTCTTTTTTAAAGTTTCCCCTCCTGAAGACCTGTGATGTTGGTTTTCATTGAAAAATAAGTTAACTTCTTAGCCTTTATTAGAATATAGGAAAGCTGGAAGACATGAAACTCAGTAGTTCAAGATTTCAAAAGTAGATTGAAGATACAACCTAATTGTTAGTATTTTGTGAAGGCTAGAGAAGAGATGGAGAAGATTGAGTCAAGCTTTTTGAAATTGACAAGATACCTCTTTTCCCCATACTTTTCTGCTAAGTCCATTCAACTTCTTTTTTCTTTTTTTTTTTTAAACTAGAAATAGCCACTATATATTTTAAACATTTCTGTGCTCAATTTGCAGGCCTTTTAATTTCCTGCCTCTGATATTGTCTTTGCTTTAGGAGGTTTTTTTTCTGTTGTTTTGTTTTTGCTTTGCACATCGTAACAAAGAATACTTTCAAGGTGAGATGTGAAAACAGATAATGCATAAGTGCTGTTGGTGTTGACAGGAAGTCTCTTATATGTGAAGGGCAGCATAAGATAAAACTGTTCTTTTTTCAATTTTCAAACAAGTGGCTGATAGAGGCTGGTATCTCATACTGAAGGGAAGTAGAAGTTGACATGTTTTTAAAACAAAGATGATGGAGGAGATGGTCGAGTTTGGGATCAAGATGGAAAGCTATGCTTTAAGCACTTAGCCGTTCGCTATAACTATTTAGCCACTGGGGGATATCAGAGGGAAAGCTCAAGAAGAGAAAAGGAGAAGATCTGGGTTTTTCCTGAAAGACTAATCTAAACTAACAGCAATCAAAAATTGCTATCAGAACAGAACCAGTTGTACTGGTTTTTCAACTGGAGGCAAGCTTGTGAACAGCTGCCCTTGCAATGGACTCTGGTTGGGAGAGGGCTCTGGGGGAAGCAGAGGGCACACAGGAGGGACCACCCATTCGTTCATTGAGCTCATTCTGCAAAGGCACAGTTATGGAAATCTCTTTTCTATTGAGCGTGTCAGGATTTGTGCTTCCAAGTCTGCCCTTCCAGCACTTCCCGTGAACGCTGTTTTCATATAGAAACAGGTGAAGAAAAGATAAAGAAGCCCATGCACGTGTGGATTTGCTAATGGGTAAAGCTATTTTGAGTTAGTTGTTTTTCATGGGTAAGCAGGATATTGAAGTTAGTTTTGTATGATTTATAGTGGGATTTTTATATAAAAAGCCACACTATTTCTGTAAAGTATTATACATTTCCTTTAGGGAAGTCTAAATCAGCCATATTAATTCAGCTAAATTCAGACTTCTGTGATAAATGAGGGAAATATGTTTTAGATAGTCATAGGAAATCTATCCAGCAGTGTTCTGATAGTCAAATGGACAAATGAAAAAGAATTGGTTGAAGCTGAATAATAGAGTGTCCGTCATAGCAGTGTAATATAGTAGGAAACAAGGAAAACAAATGCATTTATTTTGAGAAGTTACTATAAATCACCAGTAGACCTAGGAATGTTTTTCTGAAGAAGCCACAGAAAGAAGATTGTACAAAAACATATGCATAACAGGTTGAAGCAAATCAAAGGCTTTGAACCAAAAAGGAGGAGCTGTAGCAAAGCCCCAGGGGATTGTTACCCTGCTCTACTCTCAGTGGTTTCTTGGACCATATGTTTTTATGCTAAGGCATCACTTCTCTATGTGCTAATGTAAAACGTAAAAGAAAATTAAAAGTTCCTGTTTGTGAATACATGACAGCTCAACTGTACAAATATAAAAGCTCAGGACAGTAAGAAACACCAGAGTAAAACTGCTACAATATACTCATTAACTACTGATATAAAATGCTTTTTTTTTCTTTTGTCATCAAATTTCAGTTTGTTTCATGACAGGTAAAAACATATGTAATTGTCAGAAAATTGATACAGTTGATACATTGGCATGTATGAAATTTTCCTGAAAGTAATCTTCCCTCCATTCTCACCCCTTTTGTCCAGTTAAACACCTCAATAAGATCAAACCGAATTCTGTTAAATGGAGCTTATATTTTTTGCGCTGATTTCCAACATGCCATTTTACCACAGTTATTTTTTTAGTATGCTCTGTGTTGCAACTGCAGTTAACAATGACACGCTCATGTTAAGAATCTACAGTGGTTTGTCATTTCTTCAGCAGCAGACTTTGGTAAAAACCTATTTGTGGTGTTTACAAGAATTACAACACCACCAGGGACTTGGACATACAAACCAGAGGCAGATAGAGTTTCTTAGACCAGCTGGAATTTAATTTCAAATAACGAACAAAAAAACATTTGGTGTTTTTAATGGGTTGAATTTAGCAGAGTGTGTTTTGAAGAAGCTTGCATCAGCTTAAAAGAAAAGCCTCTGCAGTCCTCCCTATATGTTAGTTTTTGCTGTGACATACCAACAGTCCAGTGCTGTATACAGAGTTACACATTAAAAGTGGAGCTGGAACACTGAAAATAAAGGTGGTGCCAAAATGCAAGGGCTCAGTGTCCGTGGCAGTGCCCCTGGCAGCACTCTGGGCTCCCCAGCCTCCATTCTCATTGGAATTTCCCTTTGCTACCAGGTGGCTCTGTGCTGCAATCCTGTGATGGATATTATGAGTTCACTAGTGGAAATACTGGGAGAATATGGTTGTATAACACAAGGGCTGTGGTTTATACTAATCTTGGACTACTAAAGTGCCTGAAAATTGTTTTCTTCTCATTCTTTGTTTTTTTTTTGTAACTGAAGTTTTGAGGCCCTAGTCCCCAAGTGTGCTATAGCCCGTCAGAAAAGGAAGTTTGCCTGTTCTTTCACCTGCGGATACCAGGTATGTTTCTAGAAGCACTCTAGAATAAACTGACCTTATTTTACCTCTGTGGAAACACAATTTAGATCCATTTCTCCTGTTTCTATCCATCCTTTCCTTTTTATTAACCTCTCTCTCAAAAAATCCCACCCACATATAAACCACTGTTGATGTATTTCTTTGAGTTTCCTGGGAGTACTCAGGTGCAGTATATCAGGACCTATCATGTGGCTGTCCCATTACCAATTGAAGTGTATCTGGTTATATGATGGGAGTGTTCATACATGTGAAGTAGGGGCTGTTCGAATGTACTATAATAAGAAAATATAGGAAATGAGTGAGATTAATGCCTTTCATGTGATGTGATGTGCTCATACGCTCCTACTACCTGTATGTACAAACCTTTATACAAAATGCCTGCCTTTTGGTCACTGTGATGGTAGAGAGGACACAGGAGTCTTGGAAAAGAGAGTCCCAGCCAGTGTGATAAATCCTAGAGCTGCTAAATATCTTCAATTGGTAATCTGTAAATTAACTGTTTATGAAAGCTGGAAAGGTAAATTTATCCTGCTGAGTTTTTCAAACTTCAGATATTTTCTCATTGCACTTTGAAATTTTAAATTATTCCGTAGGCTAGGCAAAAAAGCAGGATGTGTAGGATGCTGCCTCAGTCCCCACTCTGAATGAAGCAGGGCTGGCATTTGGAATGGGATGCTCCAGATAACTTCCCTGAGCGGTGTGTGAATAGTTGCTCTCACTGTGTGCCATGGTCTCCTTTACTTCGAGCAGCCCCTTTGTACATAGCTGAAAAGGTGTGGTCCATTCCCACAGAAAGTTTCGGTTCTGATGAATAGAAATTACCCCCACAAAAAATAATCAAGGGAATAAAACACACCAGAAAGTATTTCCTGAAACTTTTCCTAACTGCCTCTGCGGAGTAGTTTTAATTTCAACACCCCCCAACACTATTTTTAATTTGTGCCACCCAAGAAGGAACACAGGCAGAAGAAAATAGGAATGGCTCTGTGTGATGCATGTTAATAGCTAGAATGTCCCAAGCTTAAATGTGGAGTCTGAACAATGTGAGTATGGAGCAGAAGTATAAAAAGCTGGTTGTTATGTGCTGTATATTGATGTCATTAAAATTAGCCATAAGAAAAAGAGTTAGGAGCCTGCAGGAGTTAGGGAAAGTTTATGTTTATTGCCTGAGAAGGTGAGAACTTTCCACACAAATCAAACTTGATGCAATAACATGCAATTTACCTCTACATATTTCTACTTTGACCTATTTCATTTCTAGGGGTAAAGCTTGTGTTTTCTTTTTGAATGCCCAAATATTTTGAGAAGAATGAAGATTAATTGCAGAAATATGTTTTTGGAAAGAGACATTGTGGCTGAAATTCCACTGCCTTGGCCTAATGCAGCTTGTTTGCATGGCTAACACTCAGCGAGCAGGGAGGTGAGATGTCTCATAAGCGTGCCCATCTGTTCAGAACATGATTGTGAGTACTTGGTAGGTGGCAGGATACCTTCATCACTCGTTTTTTATATATCCTTTGGCTCCTCACATGCCTGTTGCTGTTCAGGATCTCTACAGAGCCAGCATGTGCTGGGACCTTTGCTGTTATCTATGTCCCAGTAATCACTGAGCTGGCCTTCACCACCACTGCAGCAGGGGAAGAGAAAGTCCCTCACAGTCGGCACAGCTACGTGTGATGTTTGAAAAGTGTTAGATTTACCAAGTCTTAACAGATTCTTAGCTCAAATCCACTTGGAAAAAAAATAAGTGAGTCTGTAGCCTCGGTGTTTGTGAAGGAAAGCTTCAAAAACATGACCTGAACTCACCCTGCATTATAAGGCAAATAAACCACACAAATGTATTTATTTATTTTTCAGTAACTCATGTTACAGCTAATCTCATGATGTTTTGTGGCTTGACTCACGGTTTTCAAAAGCTTGAGGTTGGCAATAGTGAGTAATACATAGAATGTCACATACAAAGCAAAACCAGCTTGTATTTAACTTTTTTTTTTTTTTTTTTTAAATTTCAAGAGTTATATAATGCCAAACCCAGATTCTGCTGTGGGCTTTAGTCTCCAGCCGTAGGAACGGTGTTTGGCAATCCAGGCCTCTGGCTTTGGTAAGAAGAGCTTGAATCTCAACAACTACATCCTGTCGTTAAGTAAGCAGTTCTGCAAGCCATGAAACTAGTGAACTCTGTTGCCTTATGGATTTGTGTTCATCATCTTTGAGGACATCATCTTCTCTTGAGGTCTAACTGAAGCTGGCTAATAATTTAAAAACACTTATGAGAGATGCTGGCTCTGTATATACATCTCGTTTCATTTGGAAATTAGACTAAAAATAAAAGCCTCTGCCTGCAATATATGTGAAGCTGTCAAAACCAGGCAAAGGATAAAAAGTTGAAGCCATTAATTAATTAATTCTGTGGCCCATCTCATGAGGTATATAGCTTGTGTCTGTTTTCTTTTTTGTATTTACTGCTTTTGCACTGAGACTTTATAGGAGAAAATGGGGAGATGAATATATTCTGAAAGGAAATCGGAAGTATTTAAAAATTATTCATTTTCCAGATCACCTATTATGATTTCGTTAAATCCATGGTTCACTTTTTATAGCACAAAGAAAAGCTCTCAGCATACAACAACGATGAAAGAGTGAATTAATTGTCTTAGCAGCCATTATGATTCACTTAGTAATACTAATTTGATTTTCTGCGAAAGAATGCATTAACACTGTTATTATCACTACTAGAGGACTCTCAATCTGGACATACAGAGGTGTAGAGCATTACTGTATTGCCACTGGTTATTGCAGTGTGCTGCCACTGATCATTTCCAAATGTTTTACCCCATGGGAGCGTAGAACCTTTTGTGAATCCCCATCTGTGCAGCCAGAGAAGGCCTGGTTATCTTGCGCTGCATGCAGCGAGCGTAATTGTCTCTCGGCCTATTTGCAGGGATTAATCCTCAGCCTGTATCCATAACTGGTGAGATAATTAACTCTTTAATTATTGATTCATACTTTGTGCCCTGTACACATACAATAATTACCTCCATGTTTTCTTCTATTCCATTGTCACAGATTGGAGCTGCTTTTAGCAAGCCGATGTCTTTCCCAACCCTTCAAAGAGAATGGGCACTGAATATTGGGATGTCTGTCCCTTGTGAACCCTGCTGGCCTAAAGATCAGCTCCTCTTTTTCTTCCTATGACTAAACATGGCATATTAGGTTGGTGGAAAAGGCTGATTCTGCAAAATTTTGTTAGTTTCAAAGCAAAAAAAAAAAAAGTATACCATTGGGAAAGTCCTTCCCTCAACAAAAATATGACATTGAAAAAAATATGTTCATGCTGTTGTTATTAAATATTTAGAAATTTCTGCATTTTTGCTACTAAGAATAAAATTCTGATGCATTTTTTATTTTTAAAAATCTAACTAAGCTCTACCGCCAATTAATGTTATCAAAAGACATAGTCGGATTATTCTGGTGTCTTTTTATCTCTGCATGATGAGTATCTTCAAATATCCTCCCTTCTCCCATTAACAGTTGGATGTCATTTGAAAACTGAGTAATAATAGTAACTATTCTCAGCAGAACTGTTGAAGCCCTCCTTCCGGAGGCTGATATACGATAAAATATGCATTCCACATTTCAACTATAGAGGTATACATGCCTAGATTTTTTTTTTTTTCCACAGTAATTGAAAAGCTAGGGATTTGCAGGCAAAGAGCTGCAGGATGTCTTCTCTAGTTGCAGAGGTTGCAGAGTTTGGTCAGAGGTCAGGATCTCATGGACCTTTCCATGCTGATTTCTTAATGTATCAAGAAGAGATTTATCTTGTATAATTTCTGTGCCCTCCTTCCCCCAGAAGCATTAAATCTTAAATTTCTTGGTTTGGTATCTGTGACCACAACCCCCCCTTCTCCCCGCCTGATTTTCTATTTTTGTTTTCCCCTGGTAGTGATCATGATACTCTCTGCACATTTCATTTTTGCTGTATAAATATAAGGTAAAAATCTAGTTGCATTTGTAATGAACTATGTCTTTACTTTTTATTGGGTTGGTCCTCTGTTATTGTTTGAGTAGTCTACATGTCAGTGGTTGACTTGATTGCAGCTTTTCTCACACTCACCCAAGACATATGTTGCACATCATCATGTGTTTAACTACAGGCCTTCATGCTTCTAATGGAAGAAGTTAATACCAATTTCATGTGTTAGTTTGGCTTCTTGAGTTTGATTTCAGTGGATAATCAGATGCCACCGGTGGGAATTATGGCTGTGTTGTTCTTTTTGCTGGTATTTTGGATAGAATATATTATAAGGAGTCTATGCACTATAGCAATTTTTCTGTAAGGGTTATCTTGGGATTTCTAATTCACCATCCTGTGGACACCTATGTTAAGTAGCTGACTCCCCACCATTGAATTTGCACAAGATCTCCTGTTGATTTCAATAGAAGGAGTATTAGATCTTTCTATTTTTAGTGCTATAGGGGGCTTTTAATAATCCAGTTTGACAATAATCTTCCCTTGTATATTGCAGTAGTTTATATAGTGGAAAAACATTTTCGAACAGTCATTTTCCCTGTTGTCTGCTTTGAGCTAAGATTTTTGTTATTGCTGAAAGCGCAGCCCTTGTACTTGTTAGATAATTTACAGTAAACACACGTCCTCTTAATTACATCATAGTAGCTGAAACAGATTTGTAGAGCCATTAAAAAATCAATACTTAGCTTTTAGGTGATGAATTAATTAATGGAGTGTGAACGCTGAAAGTTTGCTTTATCCAGCATGCACTGTGACTTTACAGAGCTTCGGCATCAATAGGGGCAGAATTGCATTAAGTTAATAGGTTGAAAATGCTTATGAAAATGTATCGCTTTCTGTCTGGCCTAGTGACCGCTCCTGTAAACCTTTGTGTTAGTCCAGAAAAGTGGCGCAAACGATTTTATATATAAATATAATACCCACACAAATCCATTGCCCCTTGCTCTAGGGCCTGTATTTTTCATTTTCTTTTTTTAGTAAACGCCAGTTGAAGTCAAGGCGAGCTTTACATGAAGACTTAGTTTGTAAGGGTGACTTGGTCAGTTTTGCAGCAAGAAAATGCAAACTCAAAGCTAACTCAAAAGGTACAGCTAATGTGAGTTTGAATGCATAAGAATATAAACAGAGTGATAAAATAAAAGTTTTCATTCTTTTTTTCCAATCTTTGCTGCATTACAGCTAGATCTAGAAGGAGAAAAGCCAAACATTGGGACAAATAAGTATATTCTCATATTGTTTCTAGGGCGAGCATGGACTGATTTCAGACAACTCTCTAAAGGCATTTCATAGGATTATTTATAAGTTTGTAATTGATTCTTTGTTCTAAATTGGGATGAGATAGAAAATACTGAGACTGGTAATTACTATTGTTTTTTTTTCTAAACCATTCAACATTGGTTAAAACAAATAGGCAACAAGATTATACTGAATAAACACTATACAGCTAGCATTACACTGACTGGTTTGTAATTCTCAAGAGTTTAAGTCCACATATTCCAAGTCCTACATATGGATAAGATCCTTGCCTATCAGAATGCCTATTCCTGGCTTCTGTTACCGTCCTCCATTTATGCTATGAAATCTCTTTAGAAATATTAGTTTTGTAAATGCAGCTTCAGCTTTATGTCCTTGATTTGTGGTGAGACAGGAGAAGATGCAGAAATGAGCTTGTTCATTGTAAGTAGAGTGTTCAATTGATCCAAGTAGTGTGTTAAACGGTTACACTAGGACCAAAAATCAGGAATTTCAGAAGCATTAAATACTTCTAAATTATGTGACTGAATTAGTTACAAATTTAGTTTTGAGTCTATACCAAGAAAATTCCCCACTACACAGATACACAGAATTGCTGAAGATGAAATAGCAACTGAAAGCAGCATCTGCTTCAACACAGTCACTAGGATGCATTTGATGTTTATTATCTGGGATTTATAAACTGTATAGTTCTTTAAATGCATAGCCTTGGTGCACAGCATATCTGCCCTTCAAAACAGTTTCATTGTTTAATTATTAAATGCAGCCTTCATTTTGTGTGTGGGTGAGCGGGAGTGGTTAACATAAATGCGGAGTTAATTTAAAGGGTTATTAAAAAGAGTGTTCTATTGTGCCACTTGGTTATATTTTGATAATAAATTTAGCATATTCATACTTGTGTCAGAATTTCAACAAGGAACTTAAAAGTACCCCAACAGGTGTGTGTTTCATGCTGGGTTTCTTATCACTTAAAGTCCCTTGAGCAGAAGTGGGTCAACTGTGCTGTAAAAGGGGATTTTTCACTCAGCTTTCAGGTGTGGGAACAAAACATGCCAGCTTTGAAGTACTCAGGCTTTCATTTGACTCTTGAAGGCAGACCACGCTCTCCTCATTTGGCTGGAATTCATGCTTCTACTGTACATACAAATAAAATAGAAAAATATCTGAACCGATTTTCTAATGAGAAGTGATGGCAGAAATGGAGATGTGGCAGCATTATTTGATTTTTAAAGCTTTGCTGGTGACTGGCACACCACATTGCATTTGAAGTCTCTTCTCTGTACTACTGGCTGTGGTGTATATATGCTTACTGTTTTATTCTTAGCTTCACCCTTCTGTTTTGCGGTTAGAGATATTCTTCAGGAGCAGGCAAGGATGCTCAGATAAAACATGAACCGCTACATCCTGAGAATAGCATTTTCTGACATTCAAACTTAGCATTAAATGAATATGTACTTTTTCATATTTGGGGTCAAATAGGAAGAGAGACCATAAAAGAAAAAAAATCTTTTGAGATATATTTAGTTCTGCATGCAAACAAAGAAATCCTAAACTCACACTTTTATTTTTATTTGTGGATGTTCAGTGCAATTTTCAACACTCAAAGATTCAGCTAACATTTGTTAAAAACTAGGCTTCAGAGTGCTTGTGGAAACATAACAGAGCTAAACCAGATTAAATATCCAATAAGTGAACAGTGTTTCATATTCCAAAGGGCTGTAACTAATTTTATCTCTTCTTGCTTTTCATTGAATGAAGACAGTGGTCTTGCTCGGTCCCTCAATGTCTTCTGTCTTTGGCTTCATTTTGTACAAATTTTTGTTGTCTTCAGGCCATAGCCTTCCCCTCCAGGATACTTTTCATACAAGGGTTAGGAAAAGGAAGCAAACATGATTAAGGCTTCATACACGTATCCACAACTAGGGGTCACTTGACAGCTAATATTCTGTAAAGAGAAACTTCTCGTGTTTTTAATCTGCAGTGTTTGCATTTACATGTTACTCTTTCTCTTGTTGTTGCATCACTATCAATCTAGCTTGTTTGTTTCCATCTGCAAATTTGTTTTTACCTGCAACTCTTCCTGCCTTCTTTCATGCTGTTCTCCGTTGTCAGGAACCCATCCATCAGCCCTCCCACAGTACAGCTTGCCAATAACTCTGCATTGTCATCCCTGATATAGGTTCAAGTCTTTACAAAACCCATTTCAATCCCACTTTCACTCTAGTGTTTTATCAGAAGAAGGTAAAAAGAGTATTTCAAGTCTATACTTCCTCAGCTTCTCTCACTAATTGTCTGAAATGATAACCAATTCATTGTGTCTTTTACATGAAAGTTCATTTGCATCACTCCTTAACAGGAAACTATTGCTCTCAGCAGAAGTGATAATAGCGGTGATATTTCTAACACGTGTTTTTGGAGAGTGCCCTTCCCCATTCTGTGAGGCATTTGTCTACTTAATAATGTAGTAACATTTCTAGGAATATAGAAATCATAAGAACACTCACTCAAAGCTTAAATATAATATCCTATGTAATATTTATTTCTTCAGCTCCCTTGATTCAGCTCTGAATGGGGGAATGGTGAAAAGCCCATCTCCATGTAGGGAATTCCTGGAACATGAGACCACAGCAAAGGCTGATGCACACACAACCTCATTAAAAGACAAATTCCTTTAGTTGAGCATCAGTAGCCCACATTTTTCTAAGGCAGGAGTTTTTCATTTTGATAATCGATTCATCCTTTCTCAGAAAACTGCAACATCTTTTTTGAAGCGAACAATAAAGTTTATGATAATAATAACCAAATTCCTATATTTGTGTGGTATAACAGTTTACAGTCATTTAGTTAAGTTAAAAATAATAAACCAAATAAAAGATAATATGTTTATCACTACTGTGTTATTGTTTAGCAGATATGTTGTTTTATTGTTGAAATGCTAGTGATTTTTGCAAGGCATCTTTAAAGATGCATCATCAACTTCTAAGGGTAAGACTGGGAGGTGTTCTGACATAGGAGGTCTGTTTTGATTGTACTGAAAGGACAAATTAAAAGATGAAGCCATTTCCAGGTCTCAAAATGGAGTGTGGTGTTCACTGCTTGACTAGTATAGCAATTCTTTGGTAATAGTTTCCAATACTCTTGTCCTGTATATTTTTATGTTCTTTTGCTGTGCGAGAGCCATTTAATGTTTAACATGTGAATTAATGAGAATAGTTATTGCATATTTCAGATTCACATGCAGGAGGGGACCTTCCAGGTTTTTTTGGTTGTTTTTCTTTTTTTCTTCTTTTTTTTTCCCCCTGGTGTCTAGTCATGACGGAGACGGAAGAATTTCAGTGTAATCTGCTTTTGTAGTTTTCATTTGATACCTCTTTTTCACTGTAAGCATGCGGCTCCCTATTTCTTTTTCAGCTTCAGACTTATTAGCAAATGCTTCCTCAAAGCTAATCTAGAACTGGAGTGTTAAAAGAACTGGTGAGGCTGGGATCCGTGTCCCTGAATTCAGGGAAGCCAATGTCAACAAATGCCAGGTTCTCAGCAGACTGGTTATGTGCTATAAAGGAAGCTTTTTTCCACTGACTGTCTGGCAAATGTATCTGTTGAAGAGAAGTGCATCTCAT
This sequence comes from Tringa tobata, assembly GCA_033628505.1. Classification (NCBI taxonomy): domain Eukaryota; kingdom Metazoa; phylum Chordata; class Aves; order Charadriiformes; family Scolopacidae; genus Tringa; species Tringa tobata. The sequence goes on from JAHREE010000131.1 coordinate 11,159,681, forward strand.
GATTGAAACTCTAGCCTCACGGCAGGCTGAGCAGGACTTCAGAATGAATTGAGCTGCTGAACATGCATTTATTTTTATGCTCTGTGTGATTAAGTTTCTCCTAAATAAAGCGCACAGCAATCAATCTGACAGAAAGGAAACAATTTACAGCACCTTTTTCTAATAGTTACACGTGTACACAGCTACCCTCTACGAATTGTTCCCTTGGAAGGACAGGTCACAGGGAAGAAGCAGACCTTGACCCTGACATCCTCTGCTTGAACTTTTCCTGACATGGTACTGCAGACTTTAGCTCAGATCCATTTCCCATCCATCTTGGCTGCTCCTCAGCTGCCACCTCATTGCTGTTTCAGCTGCAGAGAAGGCAGAGCAGGCAGCTGATGCTATTTCTGCTGTGCATTTTGGGCAGGTGAGTGACACTGTGAGCCTCTTACATTGGTGAAGAGTTGCTAGCAGTCTCTCTAACTCGGTAACAGAAAGTGAGTAGAGAATTTATAGTGTCAAAAAAAGAAATAAAGAGAGAGGAGTAGAAGATACTGCTGCTATTTTTTTCTCTTTTTTTTTTTTTCATTTTTTTCCCCAGTTGATCTAGTAGAGCTCGTATTTTTGCATCAGAAGAAAGGACTCTTCTTTCTTTTATTGTTTTCCATTGACATGTGACCATGTCCATTGCTTTCTATGTTTCACACGGCTTCAGAAAATGAAAATCGTGATTGTTCTAGCTGGATTAAAGCCCAGACTGAAACTTGCTTATTGTTTAGGAAACAGGAGAATACCTTAAAGATTCCCTGCCAGAGAGCCGTAGAGATGACATATTCAGAGTGTTGTCTAGGCCTGGGTTTGGTGATCTGAGGAGAGCCCTTTGGCTTACCTGTATTCCTCACTGATGGAGACATCAATGTTGAGGAGCCTCCAAGGGGTTTTTGCGATCACCAGCTCTCTTGGGTTCTCTATAAGACAGGGTTTTCTGGTCTGGAGCAAGTATCGCTGGCGTACAAATAATGATGCACATCACTCCCTGTATATGGATCTACTAGGATGACATCAGCCTGGAGTGGGAAAGCCAAAACTGGCAGAGGGTGCCAGTTTTTAATATTTACAATCCCTGAAATGTAATGCAGTAACCTACGGGAAGCAAAAGGATATTCCAATTCCACTTCTGCTCCCCATACATAATGGCAGGACTGCTTTTCTATTGTGGAAAAACCTGCTTGTTTGTGCTAAATAATTTTTATGTAAGTGAAAACACAGAAAGTATCTTATCTCCCCTGTTGGGTGTTTGCAACTTTAATTGTGCAAGCGGCTCTAGAAGTTACATCTTGATACTTTATTACAACGTTTTCTTTCATGACACACCTTAATGTTTCCATTTCTTCTGTAGTTCTGAAATGAAGTAATGTCTTTGATACTGCTGGGAGCCATTGTTTTGGAGCTTTGGTCAATACCAATTTTATGTCCCTGTGGTTAGCTAGCTTGTAGATCTTTTCACATCTTCTTTTCCTGCTCTGGTAGCTGTTTCTTGCTGATCGCCTCTGTACTCTGCTTTGATCTGAGTTAGCTGCTGTCAAATACGTGCATAACAGTTTTAAGAACGATGGCAAGCTCAATTTTTCTACTTGCCTTTCATCACAGGTGGCCTGTCTGCTGGTCCCTGTGTTCTCATTAAGAGCAGTAGAAAAAAATATCCCCCAAACTATTGAATATTACTATTCTATATTCTAATATAGAATGATGTATATTAATATTATTGAATATTACTAAACTAGTGGACCTAATTATTTACTTGATGCTGCAGTCTCCTCTGGCCACGTAGCGTCCTAGTGATCGCATAGCATAATAATAAAGTAAAACAAATATATTTTTCAGGTGGCCCATAAAGACACGCTTCATGGGAAAACATTCAGTATTTCTATTTGAAATGGAAATTTAAATCTTCTGTTGTTTCTTTGTTGTTGTCAGGGTTTTTTTGTTCTTTCTTTTCCTCAGCATCTCTCCCTCTTCTTCCTCCCCTATTCCTCTGTTTTGAGTTTGTTGATTCCTTTGTCTACCACCTAAGCCAGAGTGAGCAGGTCTGGGCTGGAGCCCCAGCTGATGTGGAAAGGTCTGTGTCAGCACTGGGAGCGGGGAAAGTCTCCTTTAGTAGGTTTTAACACTTTGTAGCTGCCAAGATGGGTGTAGTAGCAGAAATAACAGCAAAAATTGGTCTGCTCATCCTGCTGTTTCGTCAGCTCGCCGTGCAGTTAGCGCTTTCTTCACAGGACATCTGTAAAGCTACATCTGTTGTCATTCCCACCCTGCTCTGTATCTGCCCATGTACCCTACTTTTCCCCCTTGAGATTTTCTTACATTTTTAATCAATACCAGTTGATTCCTGATTAAATGTGGCTGTGATGCTCAAGGTAAAACAGCAGTTAAGGGTAGACTGTCTATGAACTTTCTGCATAGATTTCGTTGTCACAGTCACTTGAAATAAGGACTGTTGGATTCTTACCTGAAAAATAAGAGTCGGGAAACCAACTTAGAAAGAGGTGTGGTCAGAAATGGATTGTCTGATGAATTAAAAATCCAGTTGCTTGATGAATTAAAACCACAGTTGCACCAGGTAGTGAGGGGTGGTGTCTATGTTGAGAAGCTGATAAACACAGTTTTGCCTATCAAATGGTCACTTGTGAAAGGAAACAAAGAAGTAAGTCATGTGGTCAGAACCCTCTTTAATAATTTTATAATGCTTCATGAATTTCCATGCCTAGCCTTTGTGTAACAACTTTGGTGTAAATCCTTTTGCTTTAGTGGCAGACAAATTCATATATCATACTTTTTTTTTTTTTTATGCTGTAACTCACAGGCCATGAAACTTGAAAAATTTTCTTTGGAACAAAACTTCATGTTTAATCCTAAATTTGGCATGATGTGGCTTGTCATGCCCGCAGTATCTCAAACTCCATTTTAAAGGAAATTTTACGTTATGTATATGTACAGCCCTTTCTTCTAATTTTGTGGCAGTTTATTGACATTCTCAGAACCCAGACCCATTTTCACTTCCATCACAGGAAAAAAATGACAAGTCTGAAATCCTAATATTTCCATTCAGCTCTTCTGATAAGCAACCAGAGTCAGATACTGTTGCAGTGACTTGAATAGCACATTTACCCTGTAAAATGCTGTTTACACAGAGGGATACTTTTGCAGTGTGGGTCACCAGTTCTTCAGCTTGTGTTGTTTGTAGTTCTGGTACAAATAAAACTTCAGTTTTTAAGGCTGGCTTTTATGTATTTTTATATATTGGCCCAGCAAAACCATGGGGAAGTGGCATAAAATCTCTCTGCTATCTTCTGTGTGAATAGTGCCCTGTGTCTTTTTCCCCGCTTTTATACCTGACCTTCTACAGATACTGTTGAAGAACTGTCTTTCATCTGTGCTGCACCTTGGAGTTTATATTTAGCATCTCTGCACATAAACATATCCTGTTCCTTGCCAGCCTTGAACACCCACCACAAACTTCCTCTGCCTTTGTCACTGTCAAGTTCCTTCAAACAACTGCTAGCTATTTTAGACACTTTTAAAATTTATTTTTGTACAACCTGACAATGCTCCTGCTTGCTCTATTTCCCATAAAATTGTTCCCACAGGGTTGATTCGATTTTTTAATTCTTTTTTTTTAAATTCTGATAATGATAGTTGATGAAGCCAATCCTGCATGTTCTTTTTGTTCTCTCCCTGCTCTATTGACTTTGTGCTGCTGCCTTGCTGGTGACAGATCTGTCCCCCTCGTTCTCCAGAGGGACAGTAGAGCTAGGGACATAGAGTAGAATGGTAATGCATAGGAAAAGCTAGGAGATGTCTGGTGCTACTACAGGTACATGAAAGTATTCAGACATCCAACAGATGAACCACAGAAGCACATCCTATCCTTCTGTGTTGAGGAACTGGTAGCTATGATACGAAGATTGGCTTAATTGAATGTCCTATCCCCCACTGTCTGGAGAAAACTACCTTGGTAAAGGTCAGAAGGTAGAAAACTCTTAATCTTACTCTGTGTTTATTACTTTGCCATTGTGATCTACTTCTGTGGAGCATTTAGAACATGTGACAATGTCCCAGGATTCTTTCAGATTAATACCTGTTTCCTTACAAGGACTGTCCAGTGCACCTCTGCATTAACTTCGGTATAGTTTATCTGAGTAGCTGCATTCAGCTGTGCTGCTTAACTCTTTAACCAAGACCCGAAGATAGGAAGAGTAGAAGAGTAACAGAGCACTTACATTTTCGGAAGTTTTCTCTGGGAGTGAGTTGGTATAAGGTAGGATTTTTTTTTCTTTAAATTTGTGCATGCTTTTTTTTTTTTTTTTTTTTTAACGTGTCACCTTAACGAGATGCTAAGTCCTTGCAGTGCTAGCAGTGCTAAAAGTTATCTGAGTGGCCCAAGTAGTTCACCTTCTTTCTCAGAAGCTATTTCGTCTCATGTTTCACTGCTCTCCTGAGTTTCCCAAATGTCATGTTATTCAGCTATTTTCACACCCCTGGCCAACTCATCAGCACAGTCATTATTCAACCTCTCGAGCTGATCTACTTAGCACCTCATTAAAAAAAATATGTTCGGCTCATCTCCTCTCACTGCTCTTCACTTGTCAACAAGTCCTGTTTTTTCCCTTTTACATGCAGTCCTTTTGGTGCTTAATATTTGTCAATCATTAGTTTTTACCCTCTGGTGCAGTTTTCTCTTACTAACCATCTCATCTATATTATATACCACTGCCTCCTTATCTTACAGTATGTGTCTATATGTGGAATTTTTTGTTGTTGTTTATTCTTGAGCTTGAATGCTAAAGCCAAGGCACAGTAGCATATTCAAATATATCCTCTGCTATTGCTTACAAAAAAAAAAAAGGTATATTTTCATAAACATACTGCTATTTCTTTATTGTACTTGTCAGAAACTTCTTGGTTGAACTTTCCTGTAGAAATAGTTTTCTTACTTGACTAGATAATTCAATATTTCTTTAAAGAATCCATAATTATTTGCAAAGGAAACTTGTTAAAAGTAAGCCCACAAATAAAGATACAGACCGGGTTTTTTTAAATATTCTTTTTAGTGTGAAGCAGTTAAAATTAGAAAGTTTTTTGTAATTTTTTTTCACAATAGACAATAATTAGGATTCAATGGTATGGAACATGACATCCTTGTAATTTATTTTAAACATCAAGTAGTTTTTTTAGCTGCATTTGTGTTGTGTACTGCATTTCTTTATTAATTTACTATACTCTGCCAGGACATGTGTAACCTGGATGATTCTTGAAACTGGTAAGTTAGTTTGGTGGTGGCAGTAGGCACTTAATGATGTTTTTGACTATTGGTGAACAATGGCAAGTGAACAAAAAGTGCTTTAAAAATATTAACAATCACATGATTTCTTCTGTACCACAACTGCTTGATTTTTTTCCCTGTACTTCAAACAGTGACTGTAGTTTTGGGAAACACCAGTGTGCATTAACTGCAGGTAAACGCCAACTTGGAGAAGCTGACCATAGTGTCAGTAGCCAGAAAGTAGCCAGAAAAATAGCAGTGATGCTTGTGGCTGTTACACGAACATAAGATGAATAAGGTTTCTTAGAAATTGCAATTTCTTGGTGCTGACAATGCCCAATGAGTATTGATAACAATTTATCTTGCCACTAGCTTACCACTTACTTCAGCTGGAAACCTGAAGATATTACTCCCCATTCCCCAAATATCAAAGGCAGTTTTTGAAGATTACAAGGGCATCACAGGTCTGGATAAGAAACATCATAAAAAAACCCCAAAATATTTCAAAGCATTTTCAAGGAGATGCAGGGTTTGCTCTTTGCAGCTTCAATACTCTGATCAATAAATGCACACCTAGGCAGCCATGGTTACAAAGAACAACGTCTTCCCTTCAGATAATTGGTGCTGAAGAGAATGCATGAAACATCAGCTAAATTTGTGGATGTCCCATTCAGTGGTGGGTACTTTTGAGTTCTGTCTTTCCTTAACTTCAGCTTAATAAAGGATTTACAAGGCAGATACAGAGAATGCTTTGCAAACCAAAGTAAATGTCCTTGAACTACAATTAATTTGGTTTGTTATGAAAAAGTTAGGGAAGATCTTAGGGTCCTTACTTGAAAAGTTGTAATAATTTCATTTTACAATGTATAGAATAGAGAGTTTCCTGTTATCTTTTTTTTGATGGAATGATCTGGAATACTTCACGAGTGCAGTGAAAGTATAAACAACAAGTGTTGGGTTGGGTTGGGTTTTTGGGTGGTTTTTTTTTTTTTTTTATTCAGGACTGCAAAACATCTCATTCAGTTAACAAAGTAAAATGTTTGATAGAGAACATGCAAGCGTATTTCTACAGTAACACCAAAGGAGAGAATTTCAAAGTACTTACTGAAGTTTGCTGAACTCAGTTTTCCTAGAGCTGTTTAAGTTCCATAGGGGCACTGGTTCTTCCACTTTGGCCACATATACTTGGCTTTTCAGCAGCAATGCACTATCCTATATCCATTACACCTACCTGCATTATGTTCTACCCTAACATCGTTTTAAAACCCATATGAAATATTCATTAAAAGAACGTGGAAAACAGACACACAGGCACTTCTTAAAGCAAATGGAATTTTACTACCTCGTCTGGAATATATGGTCATATTAATCCTTTACTCCTTCAGATGTGTCCCTGTCTCTCACTGAACCTGAAGGCATAGGAGTATTACCTTTCTCTTTAAAAAATAATAAATAATTTGCCTTTGGAACAACTTGTTATGAAATTTATTCTTAAAATGCACTTTTTCTAGGGAAAAAGAGGAAAAAGTCTCAGGCTGAAATCCAGACCATCCAGGAGAGAATGTACAAAAGGTGGATTAGCACTCTGACATGGAATATTTTAGATAGGTGGAAGTATTACAAATGGAACTAAATATGAAAAAATTATGCCAGGTATGGTTGCTCCTGTGTGATTTTATTAATGTAAGAAGTTGTGATGTATTGGTTTTTAAAATGTAAGTCTTGTTTCTACTGTCTGCCTTGGTAGTGGAAAGGGGTTCTTTTAAAAGTAACTATTATTTAGTCTTGAGCTAAGGCCCCTCCACCTGGTTCCTTCACCATGGAGTTAAGGAGTATAAGGGGCTTTGTCTGAGCACAATGTTAAGAACTTCCCTTTAGTGCAGATCCAGACCAGTGTATTCATTTGGTTTTGCATAGCAGCTGTACAGGCTTACCAGCATGAGACCAGGAGAAGTATTCAGTATTTTCAAGTGTGCGTGTTTTATCCCCCTCTCATGTCTAATGAGCATCAGTTTCCCTGAAGCAACACCTCTAGGAGTTCAGGCTCTGGGTTTAATTAGGGTGGAAGTGACTTGGTGTTGACTGTTTCTGTGGTGTATGTATATTCTGTATTGTCCTTGCATGTAGGACAATTCAGATCAAATTCTTTACCTGACTGGGTGTGCAGTGTGGTATTCAGTGGTAGAGCAGCTGGCATTTCCCTTCCTGAGCTGTGCATCAATTACTGTAGACCTTTGCCTTTGAGAATTTTGTGACTTAGGGCTAAGACTTTCCAGTGTGGTGCTGGATGTGTTTTAAGTCCCTCAGTAGCTGACTGGGTATGTGTATGGCTAATTTGCTTTTGGCAGTGCAGGGGAAAACTGTGTTTGTCATTTTCTTATAAAACCATGGTTGAGCTCATGTAGCGTGTTTCTTCTTGTCAGTTATTTACAATATGTAATTTAAATGATGTGTTTTGCATTTGAGAAAGAAATGCAGTAAGTGCTGCTCACACCAGTAGTTGGGCTTATTAGAAATTTTCCCATAGTTAGGAAGAAGGATAACATATGCACTTGCTATTAAGAAGTGCTAGTATGTTAGGAGAAGTGTGTGCCAGTATCCACTGAGTATCCGTTGAACTAATGGGTTGATTTTTATCATTATTTTACTACTAGATCACAAAACTGATGTTTAATGACACATGATTGTTTATTTGGTCGCACTCATAGACCTTATTCTTATAAGCTGCAACAATCGGTGTCACAGAGTATTGCATTAACCTGTGATCACTGGTGCAAGAACTTGTCCACATGTGGGAATCCACAAAATAACTGCTCTGAAATAAATGCTGCAAAGAGATGTTAGGATTTTCTTTTTTTTTTCCCCAGTTGTGAGAGTGTGGGTCGTATAAACCTTCTGTGCCTATATTCTTATCCCAGAAAAAGTGTCCACACAGGGACTTATTCTAAAAGAAGGCACTAGTAACTCTGGTTACATTAAGAGCATGAGTCAGGTTGTTGTTTTTTTCTGATAGCTGAAAAAGACTTCATATACAGTTTTTTAAATCTTCTCTACTCTGTGTGGTCACCTATCAGCTAATTGCTTTGTTACAGAGCCTGGGAATTTATGTCATCTGTTATGACAAATCTTGATTCAGAAAACAGGAAACATGAGGTTAGTGCAAATGCTTTTTTATAGTAGCTCTCAACAACCATGTCATATACAGTCACATTAATGAATAGCTTTTGTACCATCAGAAAATTAAAGTGCATGCACACTCTGCCATGCACAGATTGTATAGCATTCACTCGCACCTAGCAATGAATTATAAAATCTCCTGTCCCAGCAGGGATGGTACAGGATAGATTTGGCTGTTATAGCAAATTTCTGTGATTGTCTATTCGCTTATAGATACTTCCACGATACACGCTACTCTTTTTGCTTTGTGACCGGGTCCCTAGTAATATCTAATTAAATACTGTAAAATTACTACCTTGTCTCATGAAAATGGACAGCTTTTGTCTCCCTTTGTGTCATAGCTTCTTGGGCTTACCACCGCAAATTGTGCTGGAGGCTTGGCATTCAACACGTAATTGAAATTGATATAAAATTATTAGCTTCAGGATGCAATGTTATCATGTCCATGGCCTGCTCTTCTGCCTCTGAGGCTTAACTCAGAGAAAGTACCTGCTCCCTGAGTGTTCTCTTCTTAGAAATGTGTCAACCACGGCAGTAGATCCAAATTGCAAATTTGTTTTAACTCTGAATTTTACATGAATGGGGTCATCAGATTTAACTTTAAAAGAGTAAGTGGTACTTTAACACATAAATCCTCTGCTAACAGAATCCCACAGTAAATCTAGAGAAGAATCAAAGCTTTGATGTCCTACTGACCTACAGAAGTATTTTGCTTAGTCTTTAATTTTGCAGGTGACAGTAACAATATTACTGTACAACCCTTGTTCCTCATTGACACGACTATCACGTTTTAATGATTCACTTGTTTCAGAAGATATTTTCTCCCTATGTAAGGTGAATAAAGCAGTTTGGAAAGCCAGGTGGAAGAATAGTTAGGTCCTTCCCATTGGTCAGTGGAAAAGTTTGACTCCTTCAGATCCTTCCAAAGGCTCTAGAAATAGCTTTGTGACCTCTCAGTTTACTTGTTTGTGACACAGGGAGCATGGCAAACTTCCCACTGCAACATGCAATCATCTGGTACAGACATCTACAGTAATGTAATTGAAAGTTATTTTTATCAGAGCTTTCCTTGGGCTCCTGAGCTGCAAGTCTTTTACTATTTATTTCTTTTAAAAATAGAAATCTCATTTTTCTGGTTGGAATAATAAATCCGGCTTTGATACTTCCTTATCTACATTACCAGTTTTAATGCTCAGGCAGGTGATTTGCTTGGGGTACATGCCTGAGATAATCTCGAAATGCTTTCGTATTTGATATCATGAACACTTCTGCACAGGATGTAGTCTGATCTGCGTGCTGCAGGTTAAGTGATACTAAATTATTAAGTGGCCTGTAGAGCAGAATAACCTACTGAGTTTAATCCCATAGCTAACAACTTCCCCACCCCTCCAAAAAAACCTTCCCAAACCTCTGGAGAGAAAGGCTGATGAATACAGCAGATGCCATACATGTTCTGATAATGTTTATGTTGCTTTCTGAGTCTGGTGAGAGCCTGTCCAAGGAGACAGAAGCATAGAAATCCAAGTACCTGGGAGAAGCAGGAATACCTTATGGTAGAGGGTGGAACCTGTCCTGCTATAAACTCTTCCTTCAGCTGGCTCCTCACCCTGGTTCGGATGGGGCTGGAGCTGTGAGCCATGCAATGCTATGGCACGACTCAGACTTTTAAGAGTGCAGTTTACGTTATCCTCCCAGGCATCCTGGGAAACCACATTCCCTCCAGATGGTCCTCCTTGCCACAACCCACCCTCCTGTCCTCCTGGAAGGGGACAGAGCAAATGGCCTTGAGCTGGCAGGGCCTTTCTTGTAGCTCTCTGCAATTACCTGATACCAGGGTAATCCCGGCAGGTCTCAGCAGCTTCTGCCATGGAATGATAGTAGCAATAATTCCTTTTGTTCCTACTGTCCCGAGCCTGATATTCTTAGTTCATATAGCTAGAAGTACTCATTGTTCAAAATATTATACTTTAAAAAAAGTAAACAACCAGATCAGACAGGGCATATACTCTTAATTTGGGAGTGTATAGAGTTCAGGGGGTAAGCAACACTTGAGTTGCTTAAATAGCACTAGAGAATCTTATTATACGATGCATCTCTTCTGGAAGCCTGGTGCTCCCTAAGGCATCCTGGGCCAGAAATTGCTGTTCAATAGAAAGTTTAGCACCTCTGTGGTTCAGTTTAGCTGAGCTCATGAAAAATGGTGATAATATGTTTCCAGAACCTTAACATCTCATCCCCTCTGTGCAAAGCAATCGTATTTTACCTTAGAAGTAGATACTTCTCAGAACAATTGGAACTATGGCAGTGTCTCACAATTGTAAGACATCAGCTGATAAACTGATCGTAGCACGGGCAGGCTTTCCATTAACTACTGAAACTCCAAATTTCAAAGGTACAGCACTGGATATAGTAGGTTACGCTGAAGGACAGCAAAAAAATTGTGAGCCAATGTACACTGCTTGTGCTATCTGTAGGATGTCTGAAACCATTAAAGATGCATGATCTGCTAACAAGGAGCTACAGCAGTAACAACATCAAGCTCCAGAATCAGCAAGCAATAGTTTACAGGTTAGTGCTTTGAAATATTTATTTTGTCTGATTTTAAAATGTTTAGTCTGGAACATTTTAAATTATACTTTCCCACTGTATATATTTGGCTTTTAGAGCCTGTCTTTCTGATTCTGGACAAGTATGGACTACAAGTTCCTGTATTTTATTGTTTAGAAAACCAGTCTGTGGTTGAAGCTTAATGTAAAAAGCCAAGTGTCCTTTGGAGAATGCCAGGGTCAAAGTGCAAAGCCAAAAAAGGGAAAATGAGATAATAGGAATCTTGTGAGATTTCTCTGGTGGGAATAGAGACCTCTGAAGTCCAAACACAGTGGAAATTTATGAAATAGTGTCTGAATGCATGTGCTAACAGAAGAAAATCTGCAAAGTATCATGATTGAGTTCTAAAATGAATGAAATAGAACAATAAAATAGTTACCTCTTAAATGCTTAACTGACTCAGCCCTTGTGGTCACCAATGGGAATTTAAAAGTCAGTTTTTAATATTTTAGTAAGGATTTTCTGTTTCAAAAAAATATTTCCAATTCACAAGGAAACTAAGGTACTGGTCATATATGTTTATTTTAAAGCCCCAAGCTGAGTCAAATAGCTTGATTTAGGACAGAAGTAGTAAGTCAGTTTGAATTCACATTTTCAGGTTGATAGCTATTAGACTTTTGGTCTCACCTTCCTTTAATACCACCCTTTGGCTGCACTTTGACTCCCACCACCCCTATCCCCTCTGACAGGCTGTCACTGGAGAAGAAAGAACTGGGTTGTCCTAAGGAAAGCTTGTCTGTTGTTGGCCAATTTTTGAAAACCTAGCAAAGAAACTAGATTGCAAACCACAGAAATGTTCAGAACCAAGTTATAAGGAACATAGAAATGTCACAGTAAAACGCATGGAAATTGAGCAACTAAAGCTGCCTGCTTGGGTTAGGACTGGTTTTATGGATGTATACATGAGGTGTAAATACATACTTGACGACTGGATAGTGAGTCATATAGGATGGGAATTAAATGTTTCAATATATAGGGACAGGTTCTTAATCCAATCACAGCCAAGTTAGTAGGAACGGGATAAACTTCCTGATTAGACATCATCACCTCGAGAAACAGTCAGGCACATTTTTCTGTGGCCTACTTTTCCCTTCTGTGCTTTCCTTAGCTGCTTGCTCTTCTCTGAACTTTTTTTTGCATTCCTGTCTTTTCTTGTTAAGGACCAACTCCGTTTTCACTTATAACTGAAAGGTACATTTGTTGGAGAGAGAGCAGAGACTGGCTCTGTTCTCAGGGGGTAAGGTACTGTTATGCCTCTAGAGGCATTTTCACTTGCGACAATAACAAGTGGTGTGGTCAGTCTTCCATGCAAAGGGGGTGGTTTAGCTGAGTTTAAAAATCTTTTACTGTTTTTCTCCTGCCGATCCTAATTCAAACTCTCTAGGGTACATCACAATAAAACGTACACTGGTGGCAGACCTGCTCTAGTTCAAAACTGTGTCCAGCTACAACCAGTTCTCATGCATATTTGTTTTCAAAATTAAGATGGCCTTCACCAGTATTTTTGGTACTCTTGAGACATGATGACATTTAATCATGAAAAAAGCTTTAGACACAGCATGGGAAAGTGCTTTATTTTCTCTCACCATTTCCCTTCAATTATGATATAAGTGAAACCAGATAGAATGCAAAATAAAATCCACTCAACTGAAATATGTGCAGCCTTCATATGCACATATTCTCCCACATTCTGGTAGAAGTCTCTTTCTTTCTATTCTCTCCCAACTTTAACATGACCTTTAGAGCTAATCACATCTCTGAAGGCTTTTCTTTATTATTTCTTTGCAGGCAAACAGATAAGTAACTGCATTATTTAAAACAACTTATAATGCTCAATAGGCAGTGAGTAGTGTAGCAAAGAAGGGAATGAATGGTTACTGTCCTGGAACTGGAAGAAGAGTTCCTGTTAAAAGCATATCTATGGTTTGATGATCAGCGTCTTACAATCTGTTTGGACTAGGAGATACAGAACAAGTTTGGCTTGTACCCCTACAGCAGTGCTTTTGGAGTTTCCCAGTGTAGTGAACCTGCCATGTTCCCTGGTGTGTCCGTGTAGAGAGCGTCCCAGATCACACCAGCAGTGCTTGGCCAGAAGACCTGGATGTCCTTTACGTTCACAGCTGAGAGAAAAAAGAAGCAAACGGGTTGCATGGGAATGCTTTAGGGCCTTTCTCTAAAGAAGACAAGGCCCTGATCAAAGAAATCATGCAGGGATGTGTATTTACACAGTCCAATAACCAGAGAAGTAATTGGACCTTATTCATAAGTGTAAAGATGGGTTATCCTTTCTGAAGAAGGTTAGTGTCCCAAATCAGGCTCTCTTGACTTGCAGTAGGGGAACTGTCTAGCTGTAGCCACATGAATTCACCAGTGCAACTATGATCAAAACGTACCGTGTTGTTTAAGTATACAAATAAATATTTAGTTTTAAACATGTTAGGGCATTCTAACAAATGTGGCTAAAAGCTGTGCTATGGAGAAGAGTGAAAGGTTCTGATACGTGTGTTCTTCTCCCCCAGCTTCCACGTCTGAACTACATTAGGAAGTCTTAAAATAGATGGGAAAACATGGCCCCACATTTTATTGCCTATGAAGTATATGGATAAGAGGGTTTGGTTTTTTTTTACAGATCAGAAATGCCATTATGTATTTATGTATTTTATTAGTGAAAGAACAAGCTGGCAGGAGGTGTACTTGTGACAAGAGGTTTGTATTTATTTTATAATGGGGATACTTTGGCTTCTCTCCTCAAGTGTTGTTCAGCTTTTTTTGATGTATATAGTTATCCACTACAGAACTGAACCCTTCTTTTGTGTTCATCCTTGCTAGCTACATACTTTGTCTGGTGTATTACTTGTTTTTTCCTGGTACAAAGCATTCTTAGTTGCACCAGATCAGATTTGGGATAGTTTTTAATAGAAACACAGCAGACAGAGTAGGGATATTTGTGGGGATGAGTTTTATCATGACAACAGGACTCTGTAGCCATAAAAATGGAGAATAAGACCTGCTCGTAAATTAGGTGAACAGTATAGAACCTATGGAAGAAAAGTAAATATTGGAGGAGATGTATGGAAGGCATCGAGATGCTCATGATGAAGTCATAAATGGATTAGGGTACATACAATGGTGGGATTAATGTGTTTAGTAGAGGCCAACCTAAGCTCATTGTACCAAGACGGGTGACGAAGAATATGACTGTGTGAGGGAGAAAGCTGAAGAACTCACTGGAAAAAGCAGGAGTAGCAGTATCAGAAGCAAAATTGTCAGATAGCCTTTAGTCTACAGCATTTTGGCAACTCATGCTGGAGGGAAGGTAGTTGGTGGTAGCTGTACTTTATTTAGTTACTTAGATACTGTATGGAAACCACCACTTGTTTCTATTAAGAACATGTTGTTTAAGTGGGATTAAGAATTTAAAAGAAAGCTGCCTGGGCACTCAGCCAAACAGGAGATATCCATTTATAGTTTAGCAATGATGAGCCAACATGGTGAATTACTAGGCCAAGTTCCTCCATGATGTAAACTAATATAAGCAAGCCTGAGGCCCTGGTGTGTGAAATGAGGCTTTTTCCCCAAAATGTAACAGATACAAAAAAAGCTCCTTGTTGTCAGCTTGTCGAGGTTCAGTATTAGCATAAGAAATAAGTGAATTTTGGTTGGACAGACATTTTCCTGCTGAAAATGAGGTTCATACCAAGAAGGAAAACTGCCAAGGAGATTGTTTTTTTGGTGCTCAGATGAGAACTTGCTAAAAACACAAAGCTCTGCACTGTGAGAAAAGGCAAACATGTGTCCCCACTCTTCCATGCTACTGAGCTCAACAGGGAAGGGACTTGATTTTGAAGATTATTTCTTTTTAAAATGATGAATCAGCTGGATGTCACTAGATGAAGCTGTGCAACAGGAAAAATGCCTACAACAAAAGAAGTTTTAACATAGGAAAATGTAGACATCTCTTTCCCCTGATTTGCCTCATAGTTGATTCCTAGACTTAAATATTTAAATAGCTACACTAGTTATTCACTTATTTTATATGAAGGCATTTGCTTTACATGTTGCCTCATCCAAAATTAGCTTTAGCTTTCTGCCTACTGGTTCCCCAGTGTCCTTTTCTCAAGCAAATGAATGTAATAAAAAAAGCCATGCAATATTGTTTTCCTCACCATATGAATACAATATGAAGTTATAACACACTCCACAAATACGATGGTTCCTTTCTCAGCTCTGAGTTTACGATATTATCCTGAACTAATTAATTTTCTGAAAGCTTGAAAGCTGTGCTGTAGATTGCCTAAAATTACATAAATGGTCCCAGACATTGCCTGTCAACTGTCTGGTGTCCCTACCAGTGGGAAGATGATTTAAGTGCCTAAAGTTCTGGATTGCTCTCAGTTTAAAGGAACTTCAAAGACCTCTGTGGTCTCTGGGGACAGAGTTCCATCCTTGTGACTTGATACACCAGCTGAAAAAAAATTGATATAGCATGGAAATGTATTGTCAAGGGCTTATCCATTATTTACTGTTGATCGATGCTGAAAGTTGAAGTTTCAAAGTTGAGGTCAGCAGTTCTTTGTCTCAGATATTTAGCAGAAAACAATCAGAAGAGTTGGAGCTGGAAGGACAAGGGGTCCGTTTGAGGAAGCACCAATTGATCATCCAATGACTTTTCCCTTTGGGAGTGGTTGTGTGGCAGAAATTTGATTCATCATCTGTCCTGTACAGGCGGAGAGCAGTGAATGCTTTGTTTTGTTCACCTTTATTTGATTAAGCACTGGGGACTCTTGGGTCATATGGAAGGAGCAGACAGGAGTGTAAACAATTGAGAAGATGCATGGAGTTGTGGCCACTCTCTCTCAGACGGGCTTGAATATTTATCTCTAAATCTGTTTACATAGGATTTAATGCAATACCATGGACTGAATAATCCCTCTGCATGAAAGAGAGGGTCCTCCCTGTATTGTGGGGAATGAGGTGACAGGAAAGGCAACAGGTGACTTACCATCCTTTGAATGAGTATGAGCCTCCATAATAGCACTGGGAATGTTGTATTTTTGTAGTTTTCTGACCTACTTTCCATGAATCACTTAACTTCTTGAAACATAAAGTGGTTCTGTCAGGACAAGTGAAAGAAGAACTGGAACCAGAATGTCTAATGCCATGAAGAAAAGGGCGTCTGGGATTACAGTGTGCTTGTAATGTAAGTCTTTGGGAAATGAAGCATGTACAAAACTTGAGCTAGATCATGGAGAACATGTAAGTATTTCAAGAGCAGACAGGAGTCATGACTCTATTTGGTAGTATTATTTGGAGAAAGTGAGAGATGGGAACTGCTAGGAACCATGTGGCTGGGTAGCTACTAGGTACCTCACAGCTATGCTGGCTTGCTGGAAGGTTGTCCTGCTGTGTGCAGTACACACTTAGTTTGCCAACTGCTGGAGTAATAGCAAGAGAGACTCAATGAAGCAGCAAAAAATCTGACAAAAACGACAGGAACAATGTAGATTTCTATTTTCCGGGGTCTTGAGAATACCTTAAGTCTGAAGGTTAATTAAATGGCTGAAATTATAGGAATGAAGGGAAACGTTTAATGGCATTTTTTACAATTGTGTTCTACACAAAAGGGACTGTAAGCTTTTGTATTAGAGATTTGAGCATCAGTAGGACTTTTGCAGTATCTCAAGGCACACTGTTATGTTTTAAAAAGATCCATTTGAGGTGAGATAGTTCTCTTTCAGATAATTTGCCTTAATAGGCAAATAAAATATGGGAAATGTGGCTAAAAATTTGTCATTTTAAGTAATTTTCCATTTGATTGCTTTCTTTAATCCCACAAGGATACTGGTGTACAAGTGCATGAGCTTCTGGGTGCTTCTTCAGCGGATCTGGCCCTGCACATGAAATCATAAACAAAATGACATTTTTAATACAATAATAGCTTATACTCTTGTGCTTGCTAATTTTGGCAAAATTATGCCCTTGAGAAAGATTGAAGTTAATCATATTTAGTTTAAGGGACAACAGAAATTCACGGCTGATACTGGAGTTATTAATGATGTCTAATTAATATACCCATTAAAAGTTTGCAAGATTAATCTAACAAGTAAATTGTAACCAAGTTTAAATTGGAATTTTCTCTAAAATTGGTTTTCCAGGCTTTTAGGGAGGATTTTAAATAGAAGTGCTGTAGTTAGTAAGAAATCCCAGGCAGTATTATTTCTACGAAGTAGCAGGCTGAGGGATTGGTAACAGGATACTAAATCTTTTTTCTTTACCTTACCGCTGTGACTGTAATCCTTAGTGGTTTTAATGAATAATTCTTACAATCTGTTGACTGTTTGCTAAGATACATTAAATTACTAGGTCCTGGATTGGTTCAGCTGGGCAGGTGGCCACGCTGCAGAAAGAGCTGGTGTTATCTGAGACGCATCGCTCATGGAAGGAATGCCAGCCTGCCCAGAAGGTCACGGAGGAGAGAGCGAGGATTGAAGGGAAGGAGAACAAAGAAGATCTCTGAGATTGTGCCCAAGCTACTCAATAAAAACCCAAGCCAGGTGGCATAGGTTGGGTTGTGCACACCCCCTGTAACTCCCTCCAGAGTTACATAGCATTTTGTTCTGTCTCTCTTTTGGTCATCACAGGGTGCCCTCCTGGCCTCACAACATCATTATTTTTGTGTGTGTTTTTTTTCTGTTCAAAGATTCTGAAAAAAAACTGGGAGGGCTTTGTTGCTGCCAGTTACTGAAATGTTCTGTAGCACAAAATTGAAGGTATGCGTTACATGTATGGATGTGGCGTGTGGGCATACAGGAGTGTTTCAGGGAGCAACAACCTGAGGGGTTAAAGGCTTGGGGTATCCTGTTTACAAATAGGTATGGTAACCCGCATGTCGAGATTCCTTGTAGACTGAACAGAGGGTATGTTATGTGTCTAGGCCTGGCATGAGGGAGAGGCTGCTTAAGCCAGAAAGAAACGTTAAGGTTAGAGGTGTTGATTTTTTTTCAGATTTAGACATTTTCTTGTGTGTGTGTGTATGTGTGAGGCGTAAGCCAGGCATGTTGATGAAGCTAGGATTTTCAGATTGAAACAGCTTTTGGACTTAATTACTCAATTTCCTTCTTTGAGTATGTTAGTTTTTCACCTGTCTGATAAAAATGAGAATTAAAAATTAAAATGCTCTTTTGTGCATAAAGACAGCCATAGCATGCGACTAATTTGTGAAGTCCCCAGCACGGGGAGGAGATGGTTTGTAAGATCTGTAGCTTGGCCAGAACGGCCCGTGGGCACGCACAAAGTTATGATGTGATTTACTTTGGTGGCTACAGAGCAAAAGCCTGCAGCCTCTCCAGCGTTCAGCTGGGCTGCCAAGGGAATGCTTATTTGTGCTTAAGTACCACATTGGGTTTTTGTTGTGGTTTTTTTTTTTTTCCCCAAATGTAAATTTTGTGTATGTGGCCCCATGTGATGTACTTAGGGTTGCACAGAGAGTCTGTCACAGAGACCTGAATCCCTTCCTAGAGGCATAATTACTGGGCTGTATCTTATTCATCTCTAAACCCACTGAATCTCTTTTTGTGTCAGGCAATTTTGTGTTAGACAATTACAAGCAACTAAGTCACTGTGGTTTAAGCGATTATTGCACCTTCTGCTGAATGTTCATAATTCTTAAGTGAAAAAGCTGGTACAATGGGCACATTCAGAGTCTAACGAAAGGAGCTGGCAACGTGTCACTGGTGCATTTTTACTTATTGTTGGTTTGGCCCAGCTGGAAGAGTGGTAACATGCAGTTGTCAGCAGGAACAATTTCTTAGGATGCTGTAGCTCAGCTGCTTGAAATGATCTTTACAGTACATTAGATCAAGGTTAGAAGCATTTAATGATATCTTGCCAAAATTGCCACTTTACAGAATTTCAGAAAACTTCTCAATTTGTAGACGTACAAGCAGGTGAAATGAAATATCAGGAAAGCCTGTGAAGATATTAAAATTTTTCATAAGACTATTTTATTAGGTAGGCCCTGACAAGATATGACGTGCTAGAAGTGGACCTTTTTGTAAATGCAGAATTCCCCAGGTATTTGGGGAAGATTACCATGACTTCTAACAACCTATATTTTCCCTTAGTCAGGTCCCCACTAACACATGCATTTTGTTTCAAGCAGTGCACCCTCCATGTCACGTGTTGGTAAAATTGGATCAATTATGTAGGACTGCATTTACGGAATTCCAGCTTTTCAGCTATTATGTTACCCTGTAACAGTATCTGGGACAGAAAGTGATTCATGCTTATGAAAATAGTGGGGTTTTTTATTTTTTTTATTTTTGGCTACATGTCTTCAAATTTCGCTGGAAAATCTGGAAAGAATTTGCTTTGACTATGTACAGTTCTCCTTCAACACTCTGTATTTTTAAATCTCTATGTACTTAGAGACCTCTGCTATGTCATCATCACTAATGATGATACTACTGAATGGGCTTTTTTTAGAATTAGTTAAAAAAGAAGCGGAATTTGAAAGGAGGGGGAAAGAAGTCTCTGCACAGAGCCATTCTTTGTGCAGTATAATTCCATAATTTAAAAATATCAACCAAATTTTGCTTTACAGTGATTGAAAACTGGAATATATCCATGGATTTTGGAAATCATTTATTTGTAAAATCTTAAGCCAATGATCATTAATATCAATCTGATGATCTCAGTGTGAATTACTTGGAGGAAGTGCAAAACTTGATGCACTGCACCTGTTTTTCTTTCCATTGTTTTAGTATAACATATTTAATACTAATTTAAAGGTGGGAAGTGAAAGGTAGAAAGTAGGGCGTGTTAAGAGATTTTCAGAAGTTACTTGATTTTTTTTTTTTAACAGCAGCTGCCTTAGTGAATATAAAGTACTCTGTGATCTATATCGTACCTGAACATTGATTAGAGCATGTCAAATTGGGTTTATTTTATTAAGGAAGATGACAAAAGTAAGTAACTATGTTCTTTCATATAAATCCAAATCAAACATTTCCTCATAATTGCAATCTATCTGACACAGGTCTAAGTGGAAGGAAAGATAACCATTTGCATATTTTAATCTGGAGGTTAGGGACCCCTGTCAGAGTAGCAGCCTGGTCTGGGTCAGCCAGGAGAAATAGAGAGGAGAAAAATAATTGAAAAAGCAGTTCACAATAAAATGAAATTTGTCTCATTGTCACTTAAGGTTGTCTTCATGTTTGTCTGTAGGAGAGAGGTCAGCTTGGGAATGAAGGGAGGAAGGGAACAAATATGCCTCACTAAGGGCCAAAAGATAATTTTCTTTTCCTTAGTAATGGGAGCAACTGTAATATATATTTATGAAGAAGACTAGGGAAGAGCCCACATGGCACATCCTCACTGCAAAACACCAGGTGTCCTTTTACTAGCAGCACTGCAGACAGTGGGTATATCTAAAGGTTGTCCTCAAAGACGAGCTGTGTACAGAGCATGAGGAGTACTTAATGAAGTAACTCACTATGACATATTGATTTTGAAGGCAAGAGGGCAGGAAAGGATTTTCAGCAAAATTAAGATTTCTCCATTTGAAACAGCTGCAGTGGCGGGGCTCATATAAGCTCTTTGTCAGGATCAAGGGCAAGTGAAAATTTTTCTCCTTTCCTGAGCTTACTAGGATGTCAAATGTAAAACAGGATTGTGAGCTTTTGTCTCTGAGACCAGCTACAAATTCCACTGTCCCACACTCTTGCTGAGGGGACAGTAATCTTGTGGAAGACCTCTGCATTAACCGTGGTTACTGTGCATACAAGCGCGTGTCTGAATTCTTCTCAGTATCATGTGTTTTCAGTTGAGTTTTACATTAACCAGACCATGGCAACAGCAAGAGATGAGGGCAGGGGAAATGTTAGTTTGAACTGGGTAGGTTTTAGTGAAGATTGTCATCTTGGCCCGTCATCTCCCGCAGGAAACAAGGGAACTCCTGTTTTCTGCACGAATAGGCCATGGAAACAGCCTCTGAGCATTACAGGATCCTGCCTCTGAAAAAAGATTGGAGTGATATGCCTCCCTTCAGAAAACATTTGCCTCCCCTGTTGACACTCCTGCTAGTCACAGAAGCCAAGTGTGATTTCTTGTACAGCATACCTTTGTGGAAGTGCTGGAGAAGCCTCTGCCAGTCAAGCGATGAGAGTCTCCCCCCGCCTCCCTGCTTCTTCTAGAAGGTAGCATTTAGATCTTTTCATGAGCAATGAGGCAGAGCAAAAATTAGCAGAAGTATCTGTGTGTGGTCTCATAATCACAAAGGCTCCTGAATGGCTATAAACTGCACTGTTTTCAGCCTTCAGGGTCTCCACACGTCCTTGTACTCAGAGAAGGAGGAATTTCTGATCATATTTTACTGCCAATGGGTTTTAAAAGATGGAGTAGGTCATCAAAGGTTGTGAGCCTAAGTGGTGGTGTCAGGGCAAGCAGCATCAGCCTTCCTTCCCACACGAACCAGTGAAAACACTTTGCATCGGCACAGAAGACAGAAAGAGTAACTCTTGACTGAATCTGCAGAACTGGGAAAATCTTCTGGGAATAGGCAGGGAGGCTTTAAATTCCACAGAACAGTGACGTGGAAGTGTTGTTACTTTGGAAAATTTGCTTTTGGATATGCAGTTGCACGAAAATGTCTGGTAAAAAGAGAGCATTGCAGCTGAGCATCCAGCTCTCCTGTGAGACGTATTTCACTGTATATATGATATGCTTCTGGGAAACAGAACTCTATTTGCCTCAAAAAAAGTGTGCTGTCATAGTAAAAGTAACAATACTACATTCTGGGTCAGAATGAGACAAGTGGGATCAGGGTGCCATTGTGTCAACCATGGCAGAAGTGCAGAGAATTTGGTCTGGCCCCAAACATCTATGATTGAAATATGATTGTTTACACACTTAGTTGGCAGTGTATCTTTAACAGTTTAACCTATCTGTATGGATGAGCAGCTGACAATTTTTACTCTTCCTTTCCCACTCCTGGTAAAGGGGGGAAGTTTTATACTCCCTGTGTTCACCTGTACTCAGTTAATGACCTTTGTGAGATCAGAAGTCAGTGGCAAAGCAGGACCTGTAGCCTTGGTCTCCAAGAGATAGTTGGTTGGACCACCCTTCCTCTGCGTGTGACTATGTGCCCATTTACAGTTTAGGACTGAAGCAAAATTGATAGGATTCATCCCTGGACAAAGTGAACTGAAAAAAATGAGCTGAAAAGCAGGATCCTAGTCAGCTGAAACAGCAGTATCATGAGGGTGGACATAGCGTGCTCTGGTTGGCTCTTGCAGTAACATAAATTAGTATCAAGAAGAGAATTTTATTGCCGATGAAGTTATCATCTTCTCTTACCCCCCTCTCCCAAAGCCCTCGTTCCGTTTTCTCACAATACAATTAAATAGTGGGCTGGCTCACGGGGTTAGCAATGGGATGCTCAGTTCTAGGCAGGCTGCTCTGTGTCGGTTTTATTTGGTAGAGCTGGAAGCTGTTGCTTTCTGATGTATTGTTCATCAGCCTGTTGCAAAATGAGTTTGCATCATTTTCAGTGCACAGATTTCCATGTTGCAAAGATCCTCCCTGTTAAGTACTTTGTAGATAATGGTCACCCATGAATCACTAAATGTCTCCTGTACATATCTAATATCTTCCTGTCTTGCGAAGTTGCACTGGTGTTTCATTCTGTTTCAGGACAAATCCATACTAAATCTGAATAGTTTTATTGGGATGTTATGGTGGCAAATGCCTTCAAGTTTGCAGTGCTTTTACACAGGCAAAGCTGCAGCACTGCCAAGATTTATTCAAGCTGCCCCAGTGCTCCCCTGAGTATATGCAGTTGTGCTAGCCAAAACATGCTTTTAGAGCATATCTTCATATAATTTTTTTCCTTGTACAGTTTTGTTGGTAATAGCGTGAAGAGGAGAAACCTTTGACCAACTGATCTTTGCCAGCAAAATATGTACTGTAAATCTGTCTTCATCTACAGGGATCATAAATTAGTAGATAATGGCTTGTGTAGCTTTTTAGAACAGTGGTAAGACACTTAGTGTATTCATACAA
Organism: Tringa tobata; assembly: GCA_033628505.1. NCBI lineage: Eukaryota > Metazoa > Chordata > Aves > Charadriiformes > Scolopacidae > Tringa > Tringa tobata. The sequence continues at coordinate 11,182,830 of JAHREE010000131.1, forward strand.
GTGTTACTGTGGTGCAGAAAGCGTACCTCTGTTTTTAAGTTTCTTCAGTTTCAAAAGATTGGCTTTTAGTTTTGTTTCATTGCTTTACCTCTCTGCTCCAGCAAAATGGATACCAAACCTTACACTTTCAAATAAGCAAATACAAATCCAGGGGAAAACCCTCAACAAACTTCAGACAGATTTCTGTCTGAAGCAAAGTCTGGAGGTTCTCAGATGGCAACCTTCATGCTAGAAGGTGGGCTAAGCAAGCAAGTGAATTCTTTTTTAAGCATAATGCCATGAATCTATTGGAAACACAGAGAGCTTAGCTTACATTTAACTTAAGCTGCTATCGGCAGGAGGCAGCATTCTAAGACATTTATCCCTTATTTATTTACAAACCAAATGTTTATATTGCACAACCTTCTTCAACTAGGCTAGTGACGCTCAACATCAGAATATTTATGTCCAATGAATAATGTGGCAATAGAGCAGTCTCCTGGCATTTCACCACTTCAGATGACGTATTTATAAATGTGAGAGATATGGTTCAAAGAAAATGTGTTACAATAGCGTAAGATCTAACATATGTTCTAAAATGGAAATTAAAAAAATGCCTGCACGCAGAGAGTTGCAAGATATTCGCTCACTTGTTTATGGCAGAATGTTGCTTCAGTGTTAAAATTTCCACATTACACACTGCCTCGTTGGCTATACTTCTTCTGGTAGGAATTCCAGGCTTAGCTGCAAGTTCCTGCCCACCTCCCCAGTCCCCTCTGCCAGTAACAGTGTGGTTAATACCAGTTGTGTAATTTGGGTAAAAATGAGTATCTATCATCTGAACTGTTTGTTTTCATGCTGTACTCTCAGGATACCCCATCTGCAAGGACCCCCTGTGAGATACTTTGCTGTAGGCACGCATACATCTGCGGGATGCAGAATCTGACGTGAGCTCTTGGAATGGAAGACCAGACGTCAGCGCTGCGCACGGCGAGGAGGAGCTCAGGTTGCCCTGTGTGCAGTGGTTGTCCAGCAGGTGAGGGAGAAAACCAGTTTATTCCAAGGTCATGAACTAAAGGTTGGAGAGACTGCTTGGGTGGCAATTGATAAAGTTCAGGTCCTTTCATTTTTTTGATTCTTGTGTATTTCAATAAGCAGAGCACTTAAGAAGTTTACAGTGTCTTTGTTAAATTATACTAGAACAGATCAGCGCATTCAGATGACACCTGGCTCAGTATCTACCTGAACTAATGCTATAGAAAGATAATTTACTGCAGCAAATCAGAAATTCTTTGTGACAGAATGGTTTTCATTAAAAAAGGCCAGCTAGTCACAAACAAAACTGCACTTCCCCTGCTCTCCCAGTAATGTGTCAGTTTTAATATAATCTTCACTGGAGGAATGCTTGGCTATAGGATATAATTTTGGGCCAAAATAACAGGCCAGGGACGAAAAACATTATGGTTGGTAGATTTTCTGGTTTCATGCCTCATGGACTGAATCTCAAAACTGTTTATTAGCTGGTTCTGCTTCCCACTCCACAATAAATGAGTGGGAGCTGTTTTTTCTGTAAGAGTGGGAGGAAACAGGTCTTGTACTCAGATACCCTAAGTGGAATGTGACCTCATGGCAGTGCATGGTGTTCAAAAGCAAAGGAAAATTAACTCTGTGGTTTGAAAAATCAAAGCACTTCCTGTGCAATGTTCTTTATGGAGGCAGATCCCCAGAAAAGCCATGTGACCCCACTTACTGTATTTGTGGTGAAGACTACGATCTAAGAAGATGAGATGGTCAGGATGTATATAGAGGCAGATGAAGGCAATGATCTCTCCATATGATTTTTTCTTTTCATTTTCTCTGTAACATGCAATACTGCTTCTCCCAACATCTTCACAGAAAAACAAGGAAGTATGGACTATGAGGTGAGGAAAATGAAGGAAGTGAACTCTGAGGTGGGTTGAAAACTGGTTGAACTGATGAGCTCAGGGGTTTGTGATCAGTGACACAGTTTAGCTGGAGGCCAGTCACTAGTGCTTTATCCCAGAAATCAATCCTGCAGCCAGTATTTCACCTCTTCACTAGTGATCTGGATGATAGGACAGAGCATAACCTCAGCAAGATTGCAGATGACAAAAAACTGGGAAGAGTGCTGATACAGCTGACGGTTGTGCTGCCATCCAGAGGGACATAAACAGGCTAGAGAAATGGGTGACAGGAACCTCATGAAGTTTGAGAAAGGAAAATGTCAGGTCCTGTGGCATAACCCCATACACCAGGCCGGGCTGGGACCAACCAATTGGAAATCAGCCTAGCAAAAAAAGCCTCGGGGCTCTTGGAAGGTACCTAGGTGACCATGAAGCAGCAATGTGCTCTTGCAGCAAAGAAGGCTAACAGTGTCCTGGACTGCAATGGGAAGAGCACTGTCAGCGGCTCAAATGAGGTGATCTTTCCCCTCTATTTGGCCTTGATGAGTGCTGGGTCCAGATCTGGGATTCCCAGTGCAAGAGAGACATGGGGACACAGCAGTGGGTCCAGCAAAATGCAGCAAAGGTGATTAAGGGCTTGGAACATCTGACATACAAGGAGAGGCTGAGATCTGGGACTGGTAATTTCCAGACTGTAGCTAGGAGATAAGTGAGGAACTGTGACAGTTTTTGAGGAAGGAAGAAATCTTGTCTTTCACAGAAATCATTTGCACTTAACTTCTTTTATTAGGTATCGGTTCCCCCTCCTACCCTGCACGCATCTACATGTGCAAACACACACACGTGTACACACTCCTTCCCTCTTCCTTGTACACCGAGGAACACACAGTGGAAAAGATGTATATTTGTGTGTGTTCAGTGTGGTCTATATATACATCCAGGTCTTGGGTTTTGGCGTTTTTTTACTATAACTACAATAAACTGAGAGGGTGATGGGTTTTTTTTCCTTCTCATCTCCAATTCAATGGCACTCTACACTGTTGGCAGTTTAATCTGACAGTGGAGCAGACAATAGTTGTAAGGAGAAATGGAATTACATTTTGCTCCCTTTTAGTTTAGGCAAATTTTCAAAATTAGGCGTTAAAATGCAAAAACACTGTAAGAATGAATTAAAATGCAGAAATTGCCACTCACAGGAAGGCTGCACAATTCTAATTCTAAACATCATTAGAAAAAAAAAATAACATTCTGTGTCTAACGATCTTTTTTCAGAGAGGGGGGTGGAATGGTTAATTTGAATTACAAAAAAGCCTTGATAACCCCCCACACATCAATTTACCTGTGAACAAAAAGATTCACACAGAGAAAATGGGACTTGGGACTATTTGATAAATTACTGCAGACTGCTTGAATATTCCATTAGCAAAATAATAGCTCGTTATGGAACCCAGAAGAATGTGGTATAATTATGATAGTACCATCCCCCCCACACACTATGGGGTAAGAGGAATGCAAATGTTAGAAATGATAGCTACTTAACCACAGCTTGGAGATAGGCCTGAAAACAAATGGAAGGGTTATATGATCTCAGGCATTCATAAGGATTTCTCCAATGTCAATGCCTTAAATTGCTGAATACATTCCAGCTAGCTGAAGGTCATATTATTAATAGTCATCTTCATTGTGGTAGACTGCAAGAGCCCACAAAGAAGGAGGAGGCCCTTTTGCAGATGAGATGTAAACAAAGAGCAATTGAGAGCCTCTGCCCCAAAGTTCTTCCAAACTAGAGCTAAACAAACAAGGCAAAACAAAGGGCTGCTGCAGTGACACAAAATAGCATTTTAGTCCCACATCTGGTTTTGTTTGTTTGGGGCTTGGGGGGGCACTTGGAAGTAAATGGAATGGGAAACCAACCAGAGTGAGAGACCACAGGGGGGAGTTGGGTGAGGGGGTAATCCATGACAAATAAAAATCATTTAAGGTCTAGAAACTTCTGTGAATTAATTGCTTCTGCACGTGTGCCAATGGCCAGAGCTCCTGGCATAGGTATGTAAACATAGTATATTGCTATTGCCCCGTGCCCAGTGTGCAGGATGCTTGGCATATGGTGCAGAGAATGAAAGGGGGTCTCTGTCTAATTTACTCAGAGTTTGACCTTGCTGCTCCCAGCTTCGTAGTTTGAGCTCCTCCAGCTGGCAAGCTCCATGCAGTGCCCTCACCCCTGTGCTCTGTGGTGATGCAGACATAGCCCCTCCTCCGTGGGCATTTATATGTGTAGGCGAATGCAAATTGGGAGAAAGACAAGATCCATTTTTTTTTGTTTTTTTAAGACCAGATACCTCTGGATTCAAAGATAGTATTATAAAAATTGACTGAATTGACCTCACATCAATCCATCTGCACAAGAACATCTTTCAGTGGTTACATAGGACCTCTGTCTTGGCATAGAGTGAAATCTGTGTTCAACCTTTACCTCTTATTGCATTCTACTTCTAGCAGTTGGAGTCCGCATAATCTCTTCACTCTTTCTTCAGAGTAAGTGGCTGGTTGGTCATCTTTGTATTTTCTTGGGGGTAAAAAACACATGAAAAGAAATCTTATTACATTTTTAAAAAAGTCCTTAGAGCACTAGAATCTGAAAAGTTGTTGAAGAACATGGATTTGATTGATCTAAAATGATGGTTTCTTGAAAGCACTTTCAGCTAGCTAGGTAGCTACCTATATTAGTCCTCAAGTTTAAGGGTAGGAGGGAGAAGAGAGAAAGCTGTTTGCAAGCACTTTAATTCACAGCCTGTGTGTTAGGGCTAAGGCTGCTTTTTATTTCACAGGAATCCCACACCAGCCTTCTGACTTTAGATACTGGTCCAATGCAAACATTGGGATGGCCATCATCTGATGGTTGGCTCAGGATTCAATTGAGTGGAGAGCTTTAGGATTTGGGTGTTAGGCAATTTAAAAGCACAATTCTTGGCACTATGTTAACCAGTCACTAATGGAGTGACATCAAAGATCTCTTGTGGTGAATTATTGACTCTGTCTCATGAACGTAGATGCAGCCATATAAACTGTACCAGGATGAAGAAGTAAGTGCTCTTTATCCTCTGAAGAATTGTGTGCTTCATTACATTCTTTTCTATATGTGTCCAAGAAGGTTGAAGAGTTAGAAAAATCATGTGAGAATATTCTGTTAACTCCAAGGTTTCAACAAATCTCTGTAACCATCCCAGTCACTGCTTTTATGAAAAAATTTCTAGGAGGCATTTACAAAAGAACTAAGTATCAACATTTATAAGTAACATACAGTCTAGGACAGGCTGTGTGTTTGTGAGAGTGTGTTAAAAAATAAATAGAAATGTCCGATGTGATGTGTTCATAAATATGTAACAAATGCCCTTCTCTTGCTCTCTGGGAAAAAAATAGCCATATTTCTTCAAGGCTGCAAGAATTTAGCTTCATCTGTGAGGTGCCAGAATGTTAAATGTGACATTCAATAAACCACCTAGGAAAAGCTAAACAGTGCTAATCAAGCCATTTAATCTTTTAGAATTAAGAGCTGCAGTAGGAGAATAAAAGGTATAATTAATAACCCCAGCTGGGAAAGTAAGGCAGAGTGAAAACGGGAGCTAAGGCAAACATCTGGTCTTTGTTTCATGAAATATTTACCATGAAATCAAAACTTTTTTCCAGCCTTGTGAAATGTGCAAAATTTCCTGAGTTGTAAGCCTCCACACTGGAAAAAGTTTGCACCTGCAAATAGAAATGAGCTTCTCACATGCACCTGAACTTGCACGTGCAAATAAACGCATGGATGTGTGTGTGTGCCTGGCGCTCTGTCTCCTTGAGTCTGCCCTAAAGTAAACTCTTAAGTCATATCAGTTTTGGAAATTCTTACAAAGGTATCACCTGTTTATTAATTCATAGTGCATCTGCTCTCAGGAGCAATCAAAAGTTTCATCCACAACAAAACATTTAGCAAACTGGTTTAGCTGCCTTGTGCTTGGCTACTTTTCTTGCCTGGTTTGTCCAGCTGTATGGTGGCTTCCGAGTGCCTTATGCTGTGTTGGGTATGTGCCTTCATAGAACTTTCTTATAAAATGAAAATGTGCTGACCCCTTTTTTATAGATGGGGATCTGTGGTTAGGCTAAAACAAAATAACTCGTCAAAGATCACAGAGGAAATCTTTGTTGAGAGGAGGGTGAAACATGCTCTAGGATTCCGACATGTGATTTATGGGTCATTAAAACCCTAATGAAAGGTGAGTTACACAGTCTTATAGCCGGAAGTCTTATAGCAGGCTGACCTGATGCCTGCACAGTTGCCGGTGGTAACTGGGAATAGCTGGTTGTGCACTCACAACTCGACCAGTGGTGTGAACTCCCATTTGGGCACCCTATGCCCAAATTAGGTTGGGGATGAGAGAGAGGGATCCCAATGAGAGGGATTATCCTTCCCTCTCATTGCTGCTGTCATACAAAATCTCGCCCGTGTAGTAGCTCAGTGGTATAAAGGCCTACTCACTGACACAGCACTTATAATATCTGTACTTCTCATCTTTGAAATTTTTGCTGGTAGCATATAGGTTGCCAGAATTCAGTGCCCACTCTAGCCTGCATGCCTTCTCATGAAATTCTGTGGTCAGCAGAGTCCTGCAATTTTTGCAAATGATAAACGTGTCTTTCTTACTTTCAGTTTGTTGAGAAAGTTGTCTATGTGTTTGTCACACTTGCACAGCAGGGAACAATGGTATTTTGATGGTCCTTTCATGGGCTCTGCATGTTCTTTTGTGAAGAACTGTAGAATTTCCACTGCAGTTTGGGCCTTGCCTGCCTGGGAAACTGTGGGGTGTGACAACAAAAACAACAAGCGTGACAGTGTCTGTGGAAAGATGAAAGTCCAATGGCATCTGTGTTCTCATAGCCACATCTTGTACATCTGACAGACAGTGAAGGATCAGCTTTCATAGAATCATAGAGTCATAGAATCATATAGGTTGGAAGAGACCTTTAAGATCATCGAGTCCAACAGTTAACCTAACGCTGCCAAAATCACCTCTAAACCACATCCCTAAGACCACATCTATCCGTCTTTTAAATACCTCCAGGGATGGTGACTCAACCACTTTTCTGGACAGCCTGTCCCAAGGCTTGATAACCCTTTCAGTGAAAAATTTTTTCCTAATATCCAATCTAAACTTCCCCTGGCACAACTTGAGGCCATCTCCTCTTGTCCTATCACTTGTTACTTGGGAAAAGAGACCAACCTCCACCTCTCTACAACCTCCTCTCAGGTAGTTGTAGACTGCCATAAGGTGTCTCCTGAGCATCCTTTTCTCCAGGCTAAACAATCCCAGTTCTCTCGACTGCTCCTCATAAGACTTGTGCTCTACACTCCTCACCAGCTTTGTTGCCCTTCTCTGGACACGCTCCAGTACCTCAATGCTTTCTTATAATGAGGGGCCCCAAACTGCACACACTATTTGAGGTGTGGCCTCACCAGTGCCAAGGACAGGAGGACAATTGCTTCCCTAGTCCTCCCATCAAATTAATGAAAACAAATACTTTTGTATTTTAATAAGGGAAACTGCAATATATTTCTATGACATTCTTAATAAGAATCCAGTGATTTGAGAACCCTAAAGATGGCTGTGGTTTGTGTTCACATCCTAGAAGTCCAACTACAAGCTGGCATGAGATGCGCCAGGAGGAAGGGAATGAGTATCCAGAGTGGAAAAGCACTGTGGTCATTGTTCAGTCTCATGTGGGGCAATTTCTTGGAAGAATCTTTATTAAATTCTTGAAAGGATACAAAAAGGACAGTGCATTGGTCAGAAGAATCAAGAAAGCTCAGTGGTAAGTTGGGTTTCTCAATTTGTTGTGTTTCTCAAGTTTATTTTATTCTGGAAGAGGATAAAACCAAAAGTATCAAAAATTGGTTTAATTTAAAATTCTTAAAACAATTCATTTGGGGTTGCATGGCACATTAAATTACAAAAAAACCACCCCAACTTTCTTGAAAACCAGAATGTTACCTTGTTGTTTTGTTTTGTAATGTAAAAACTACGAATAAAAATTAATTTAAAGAGAGAATATGAAACATGCCATTCTGAATAAGTTCGATTAGAACATTTTGACCTTTTCAGATGCTTTGAAAACATTTTTTCTTTCAAAATAAATCTTTCTCAAAGACAAAATATGCCATTTTAGGTGACCCTATGATCCCAAATGGAAAGATATTTTGCTGAGTTTTTTTTCTAACCAGTTCTATATTGTGTTTCAGAGCAAAATAACTCTGTCAGAATTCTTGCTGTTTTCCAAGGAAGTTTGCAAAGCAATGAAGTCAGATATCTTTGGATTGGCAGAATTCCTTCTGCCTGGGTGGCTTTTATGGGCCTACACATCCACTAAGGCAATTCTGTCTCTTTACACTCCCTCCTCTGTAGCCTAAAACACACAGATGGTGGGAACTTCAAGACAGAGACAAGGACACAAGTCTTGCCAACAGAAGCTGAATCCATTATGTGATCCTTCCCCCTTCAGTCTTGCAGACAAGGAACAGTGCACTCGGCATCCAAGGGTGGTTCCCACTGTCTTCAAAAGGAGGAGATCCCCAATCAATCTCTGACTTCTGCCTTACCAAGAGACATGTCTGCCGCAGAGTTCCTCCACTTTGACCCTAGACCAGCCTCAGCAATGTCTTGGTGTATCCTTCGCTGACAAAAAAGCAGAGCAGGAGATCAATTGGTTGTCCCATCATATCTGCTTTCTTGGGAGGTGAGGCATCAACCATGGAAGAGATGACACCTGAGGGTCTTTGGAAGACGGCAGTTGTCATGCACTGGCATGATAAATATGATCCCACGTCACTGGCACGTCCAGAGTCAGCTACCATAGATGGATTGAGGGAAGTCCTACAGGGTTATACAATAAGGTGAGTATGGAATTCCCCCCAAAACATAATACAGGCTTCCATATCTCAGTGGCCCTTCTAGTCCATCTCCTTCTCTCTTCTTTCCATGGGATCTAAATCCAGTTTCACAGCCATTGTTTTTCCACTATACCTCCCAAGGACTTCCCTTTTCCACCCAAGAATAAGATATGATTGTGTCTCAGAACTAAGTTTTGTTCTTTTTTTGGGCCACATAGTTCAATTTTCCTTACACTACTGAGAAGCCTTAAGATGGCTCTCTTATTAGTGCCTTTTTTTGCAGTTGTCTTTAGGCTGCTCTATCATCTTGTTATGTTACATGAGTACACAGTTTTTATAAAACAGCTCAGGTACTGATGAACATAATTTCTGCAGATATTCATGGTCTGGGAAAAAAAAAAAAACAACACAAAAAAGGTCTATCTTCCCTAATTTGTCAGAAAGCAAGTTATTGGGGTAGATATCATCATCAAAACTGGTATTACTGGAGAATTAATGAATGGCAACAATCCACAAAGAATTTAGTTTACAATAAAAATTATTCAGGAGAGCAAGTCGGGCAGAAAATGATTCATAATCAAGTCATAAATTCTCCACTGATCAGTATTTTTTCATCCTTCAGTGATGCAGGAGAAGAAAGGCACAAGATGCCTGGTCCATGAAAGTCTTGACTTAGTTTTTGCAAGCTTTGGGTTGCACCCAAATACTTAGCCTCAGCTGGATTTCTTTGTGGGCTAATTTTACATTGTTATGCCCACTCTGGATGAAATGAGATGATTTGCTTTGTTTGTTAGGACTTCCAGTGAATACCCAGAAAACATGGACATGCCTTAGTTGCCATACTTATTTTTGTAGTCATATTTCATAACGAATGGGAAGACTCATACTATTGGGTGTATAGGAAAATAACCTGTTAGTTTTAGCTTTACAGAACTATTTGTGATAAAGTAAGATCAGACTCACTTGAGTAAATCAGTGAAGCCTGTACTTCCTTTGACTCCAGCAGCCGTGGTGTTTGCCCAGTTGAGCAGGACTCTGTACCTCTGAGATTCACTTGGATGGGCATGGAAGGGCTGAAATACTGCAGGGATGGATAACCTCTCCATATATCCACACAGCCAGGATACTCTGCTTCTTTTTTATTCCTCCCTGCCTAGTCAAAACTGTTGCTTATCTTCTTTGTTTGAGGACATGAGCATTTTTGTTTGGCTGAAATGTACCCTCTAGAAGTGAGTTTCCAGATTATACCCTTGTACTTCTTGTGCTGTGCTTTCCACTGCCAGAGATCTCAGGCTCCATAACTGGATTCTGTTCAAATTAAATGAAAATAAAAGGTGCATTCAACGAGCACATAAAACCTCCTTCCATCACTAATGGGAGTTCAATCCACAAGAGGAGTAAGTATTCAAGACGAACCCCCTTGAAATATGTATAATGTAGGTTCTCAGCACTGAGTGTTTCTACGATCTCCTATTGGGCTGCACTAAATCCTAATATAGACGTAGCTTGTAGACACGGCTAAGAAACGAGTACGCTGCAAGCACTGCCAATATCAAGATAACCATTTTCATTAGCAGACTGGGGGAACTTCTAATTTCCCCTGTGATTGCTGGGAATTTTCATAATTTTCAGTTGTAAAACTTACGGGACAGCAGTTTCATTCAACAGCTGCAAGTTCCGGGGAGTTTTCATTTATGGAAGATTGTATTTATTTTGATGCCTTTCAAACCAAAACTAGGTGATGAAAAAAGAGATTATTTTTTCTTTTCTTCTTTTTTTTTTTTCTTCCCTGTGTATTAGCCATACTGGTGTTTTGTCAAGCTAAACTGTTTTTCCTTCAGGACCTGCTTCTTGAGGTAGAGTCACTTTTCTCCCCTCTTCTAGTTAAAGAGAACCCATACATTGTGAACAGCAGAGTATAGAAATGTTGCTTTTTTCCTTGCAGTACAAGAGCTTTTATAATTTTCCAATTTGCCTTAGCTTGGGAATCTTTAAAGGGAAAGGACAGGGTCTTGTACTTTGTGTCCTGGTAGAATATGGTGAAGGTTTTTTGCCACCACTAGAAAAGCCTTTTCATACTTTATGTTTGAAGAACAGATCAAAAACTCCTGTGTTTTTCCATAATAATTCCTGAGTGTGACGTACTAAGAAAGTCTTGCATGGGCAAACTCTGTATTTTTTTTTCAGGCTGGTATATACCAGCTTAATAACATAGCTGGGGTATAGCCCCTTAGGCTGGAAGGTTGTCTCTTCTCTGCATCCATTAAATCCTCACCTTCTTTGTTGCCAACACAAATGCTAATTAGTTTAATCATGATGATAGTGGGACCCATTGCGTTATACAGACATTTTGTTGAGGGGGTCACTGACCCTTTCTGTAAGGTGGCAAAATGTCCAGAGGTCTGAAAGCTTTTGTTCTTACCAACCCAAGGTCACCAAAAGGACCTTTATATTGTTGGGGTGAGGCCTCTTTTCTTCCATATGTCTCTTACTGTTCTGTTCCCTGGATCTTCTCTCAACAGTGGGGAGGTAGCTAGATATTGCAATGTAAAAAGAGCTATCCTGTCTGATACTTAAACACCTCTGTCCCAAAATAAGAGGAATACTCACAATACCCTTATTCTTGTGTCTATAGACTTGTGGGAATGGTGCTATTACACCAACTTTTTAGTGATTCTTGGCTTCTCTGGGATGTCAGTGCCCATGTAATCTCAAGGGAAGAGAAATACATTACGTTAGTTTTGTTTCTAAGCAAAACATCCACAAATCTACCCAACTGCTAGTTCTTTAAAATTGTGCTTACTCTGTGCTTTCTTCCAGAGCATGTGCCAACAGTCCTGGCTCAGAACGAACTCCACCGGCAGTGCTGTTGTGTTTTCACTCCTGGTTATAGCTATCAGAGCCTTTTGAGCTATGGGGCAAGGTCCACACAGAAAGAAACTTTGTGGGTTTTTTCTGGGAGCAGGGGGAGGGATTTTTTTGAAGTGCTGAGGTCCTGGCAGATCTTTGCAAGAAGCACTGTAGTGGACTGAACTGTTGCCAGGCTGTAAGAGATCTCTCAAAAGCTGCCTCCCTTCTCATCTATCTTGGACTTACGATGAGTGAGGTGAACCACCTGCTCCACACACTTACCTCGTTGTGCCACAGCCTGAGAAGTGCCCAAGCATTGCACTGAAGTCCTGCTTTAGAGGTTGGAAGAAACCTAGATTCCTTTAATCTGCTTGTTAGACCAAAGTAACCGGTAAAACAACATGTCGTCTGGTCCCCTAGCCTGCTTTTGAGACATTTGGCTCCAGCCCTCCTCAGAGAAAACTGTGCTCTTCATCAGGCACAGTTTTTAGATTACCTTGGGTATTTTAGAATGGCAGCATTTTTAGGGTAGGAACTGAGCTTTTGCTCACAAGTGTTAGGCTCTCTTAAGAGAGAACAGTATGGCAATGGTGAGCTCTTCTTCTTGTACTGACTTTTCATTTACCCAATGTACAAAGTGCCCCTCTCTCCGAGCTTTACAGAACTACAGTATTTCAGATGGCATGTATGGCATAGAAATTCTCCTGACTATTAGCACCACTTAGAGGTTTTTATGTCATCCAGAAAAGCTAAGTAAGTTGCTATTACGTTTGGCTAGGAAAATCCATAGAAGATATTGGGATGGTCATTTCCATCATCACTCACTACCTGAATCTCTGACTTTCAGTGTGGGCCCTCCACTAGGATAAATCTGGATATTGTATCCGGGAGGAACATGAATAACTTCAGAAGACTTTTTGCTGCCTTTCTCTCCTGCCTTTTCCTTCTCTTACATACTCACACATTGTATATGAGATAATGAACACCAACATCTGTTATATATTTTCCAGAAATAGAATCTACATTTGAAACTTTCGACCTGATAAAGACTATTGAGAAGCAGATGTTTCAGAAGACTTTAATCTCTCACTTTAAAAGTTCACAGAGGTACTTTGGTCCAAATTTTCAAGGTTTCCTTGAATTATTTTTATTTATTTTTATTGGATGACAGTTTATTAAGGAGTGAAACCAAAACTACAGATTTTCAAAAAACAAAGAGAATTACCCCCCAATTTATTATTAAATTTAAAACTAAGTCCAATGTTAAACCCAACAATATGCCAAAGCTGACAACCCTTCGATGCTAGCTAAGACACTGAAACCTTGATTTTGTTATGGGTATTGTTGTGTTGTCTGCCCGAGGCAGAAGTTTGTGAATTTCTTTGGTGGATGAACTAAAGCTAATTAGAGAGTCACTTTTAATCTCGCCTCAGCTTTTCGTGAGTGCAGTTCCCTTGACTGACATGTGCTTGTATTATGTTGCTGTGAATAGGTGCTGCCCCCCTGCCCAAAAGCAACATTAAATGACTGTGCTCATAACTGAGATGCAAAATCCCAAAGTGTCCCTGAAAGTGTAGGAAGCTTAAACCTCAAACCTGGCTTATTTGTCTGTAATCACTTCAGTCCAACACCCCCCCCTCCCCGATCCAAACACTGTTGAACTTTGGGTATGTTTGGATGAGGTTCCAAAGTCTGTAGCTTGAATCCAGCTATATCTAGGAGGATAGATTTGTAAAACAGATGTTTTCCCACTGGAAGTGTGTACATGATCCCTATTAGCAAAACAAAAGGGGTTGTCCTGCAAAACATGTCTGAAACATTCCCTAATGCGCTCAGCGAATAGAAATGGAAAGTTTATTCTCTGGGCAGTAAGCTAATGTCTCACTCAGAGTCAATTTGAAAAGATTCCAGTATGGCTGGCATCTGTCACCACGTTGAAACAAAAACAGCGGCTTTAAGGAGTATCACAGAAATACATTATGTCCTATTTGACTTGAGGGAATGGTTAGGAACTGAATGAAGTATCGAGTGGTTATTCTCTCATCCAGAGGTGAAATCCAAGCCCTGTTGAAATTTGTGGAATAAATCCCATTTATTTCAGTAGGGTTAGGATTTCACGCCAAATCTGCAACACTGCAATAGGACTTACCTATTTCATCGTACAGAAGATCTGGGAAATCTGCACATGTATGAACTAGACAGTGTTTCTCGTAGAAGATAATTTTATGCACCTGTTATAGCTGAAAGCTGCATGGTACGGAAGATATTTACTGAAAACTGAGGGAAAGAGTCAGCATCTCACCACAATTGTGGTCTTTACTGATAGAAATGCACTGCTACTTCGAGTTTCTGAGAGCTTATAAAATGTTAAAGAACAATTTAATATTACCAGGCTAGGTCTTTGAGTCTGTGTTTTAGCTTCCTTTTTTTTTTTTTTTTTGTATTTTTTAATGGCCCAGAACCAAGCAATTGCGTATCTAAATGTGATCCTTCATTTACTTTGGCAATGGAACTTCATCAGTCATCATTTTAATCCATCTACTGAGGGAAACGATAGAGACTGCCATACCTGAGAAAGAAAGAATGCCATCTCAGATTTCTTTGTGCTTGAAATATTTCAACAGATGCCATTTTGTGTCATGCCTCAGAACAGTCTCTTTATCTGAACTCTGAATAGTGCTGTTTGTCTCATAAATATTTTCTAGTATTTAACCACTGTGTATTTGACTTTTTGAATGACAGACTGTAATTCCTCTTGAGCCATGGTAGCCTATCAAGTTGACACCTATTTCCATCTTACACTGTGTTTCTTTTATCATTCCTTTCAGGATTTGCGGGGTTACAGTCTGATATATTTAGTGCATTAAAGAAAACAATTTTTTTGCAGTTGCATGAAATCATTCAAAAATTCTTCAAATTACAGCAACAGACACTCAGAACACTGTTACCATTAAAGGACTCCTCTGCACTAGACATGAGAAAAGAAAGCGATGAAAGTGTGGAGTAAGGGACAGTCCCTTTGTAAACTCTCCAGCAGCCGATACAAGATGGGGGAGGAAAAGCAAAGAGATGGAAATGTAAAAAGGAGCTGCCCATTGCTACCCTGTGGGTTTACCATAAAATCAGGGCTAGAACCCAGATGTGTTATTTTGAGTGCCTTTCCCCTGTCTATTGAACAAGAGTTTCCTTGTGACACATAGATATTAAATTCCTTTCCAGTACTATCCAAGCAGACAAGTGTTCCTCTTATTTATTCTAGAGGTGGGAAATCTGAGCTACTGGGAGGTGAAGATATATGGATGAGATCAACACTGAGAAAGGTCGGAGTCTTTTTAATAAGAACTTGAAGTCCCATCCATATGCTGAATCCTGCTGGGTGTATTCCCTTTTCAACTATGCTGTAGAGCACGGAGCAGTTGTCAGTCATGGAACCACCCTGAACATCTTGGTATTACATTTTGCAATCATAGTACATGCCATAAAAAAGTTTAACTTAGTCTTTGGTGTTTCCATTCGAATGAACAAGGAAAAAAAAAAAGTGTTATCTTGGCAGTCTTAACTTTTACATTAACATGTAATATTGGGTATATCCACAGGCAGCTGCCTGAATACTATTTAAGCTGGGTGCTGAACTAGGTGCATGCAATGACAGGCAGTAGTTAAGCTGCTCTTATCTTTTTTTCTTCATGTCATTGATAATGATACTCTAATTCTTTTCAAACTGTGTTCCTTTGGCTATGTTTTGACAGCATGATTGTTATTCCAGTGGTCTATGTTATTCTCTGACAGTGTCATTTCTGGCAGAGAATTTTCCCTTAAATTTAATTTTTGAGCACTTTCACAAAAAATTGGTTTTCTTCATATTTTCTAATAATCATTATTGCTCTAAACCACAAGGCTGTCCTTAAGCGTAGTGGTGTAAATCCGTATAGCTTTTTTGAAGTTCATAAGAATGTTTGCAGTTTATACCACCTGAAAATCTGCTTTTCTATTACTTGAACTATGGCAGATATTTTTTTCTGTTACAAATTCGGAATTCTTTTATTTTAGCAGAAATGATAGAACTTTTCAGAATGTTCTACAAGGTAGTACCTGATCTGAATTTAAAAGGACATTTTTTTTTAACCTACAGTAACATAAATCAAATTTGCAAATTCTTGCTTTAGTAAAAAATTTTACTCTGTTCTTGTCAAATTGATATAGTAGCTAAATCAATTCTAAATTGTGGATGACCAAAGGTAGCTTGCGTATGTTGATGTATCTGAAGAATGGTCTAGAGGAATTGGGGATTAGATTTTGGTAATGTCTCTCACGCAGTATCTTCCTTTGCAACTTTCAGTGGGAGCACTCCTGAAGTTAGACAATACAAAGTGTAAGAAAATTAAAATCTATTTCAAAAGCAATAGCTAAGCTGGTTTGTTTTTTTTTTTAAAAAAAAAAAACAACACACAAACAAGCTTGCTCTTTGAACATTGTATTTTGCTAAAAAAAATGCCATTGTTAAAGCCACACAGGTAATTTACCAAGAAAATTACTGTTTTTCCAACCTATATTCTTCATCTGTATGAAACTGCCCAATTATCTAGGTGTCACTGATGGTCCCAACAAACACATTCTTGAAATAATGAGATTCTCTGTGTTATCCATTTGATGACAAGAGCATTTGGTCTGCAGACAACTATTGCTCAAACCCAATAAAAACATAATCTATAGGAACATAATAGTGACTGAAGTAGGCTGGCTTAATCTAAAAAAAAGTCTGATGTGAAGGAAGAGAGGCATCCCTGTACTTTGGAGGAGTCACTTAAAACGTGAAGATTTGTCCAGATTTCGTGAGTTGTTTAGTCTAAAGAATTTCAATTTCAACAAATTTGGCAGAAATTAGGTATACCTGAGCTGTTATATTGTCTGCAATTGCCCTTGCATCTTCAAGGCTGTAGGAGCAGAGAGAAAAGAAGAGAGTAGGATGAGATGGAGATTGGACTCAGGTCTATAAGGATGATATGGATGGCATAGATGTTAGGGAGACAGGAACGTGGAGAGCCATTGGAGAGAACAGAAGGAAGCTTTATATACTGTACTTCCATGGATTTGGAAAAGCACGTTTAGTTCCTGAATTGCAACTTTGCTCCAAGTTGTGAAGCCAGTGGTTGTGAAACATACTGTCAAGCTTTGTCCTTATCCCATTGCTAAAGGCGGATTCCTGAAGAAGGTAACAGCTTCCTGCTTCCCATTGCTGTTGGTTACTCTGTTTAATCAGAAGATGACAATGTGGTGGAGGCAGAGATTGTGATCCCATTCTAGTTCCACCTGATGCCGTTTTATGTATTCTTTTTTAACTAAGGGCATAATGTTGTTGTATTTTCATTTGAGTTTAATTTAGTTTGCATGATCATGGGGCCAGAAGCCAGGGATATCAGCCCTCAAGTTGCCAATGCAGTTTGACTTTGGGTCCTTTTGTAGGTTCATGTTGCTTATGTGTGTGATCATGACTTTTCTTTTGTTGCTTCTGTGCCATTCAGTAGGACAGAATAAACCCGTTGAAGGAATAAGTCAACGTTGACTAGTGAATAAAGATTTTACCAGAACATTTGTGCCATGATAGCAGGATTTGGAAAGTGTGCAGTGGGTGAGGCAAGATGACAGGAAGAGATTGCAAGACTGTGTGGCAATGTAATAGTTGTCATCAAAATCCAACTCTACCCTCTCGGTAGTACAGAATTTCTGCACAATTCTGGGAAATCCATGGAAATAAACATGCATTTGGGCTGCTGTTCATCTGTGTCCCATTTTCTGCAGTGTAAATTTCAGGCACCCAGTGGCAGCTTTGCAAGGTGTTAAGTAATTACAGTTGAATTTTAATTTTTCTGAAGCTGTCAATGCATAAAAGGATATAACAAGTGAAGGAACCTAAAAAGTTAGATGTTAGATTTTTCTACTTAGGAATTAAGAACTCCTCTGAACTTCTCTATATGGCTTAGCTCTTTTTCTATGAAATGGGGAAAATCCTATGCTCTCCTCCCATAGAAAACATTGAAAGATAGAACCATTAATACTTGTGAATAGCAAAAATATTAAAATGCTGGGCACCAATGAAGACATTGATATCTATGTATATAGAACAAGATTTATGTGCTCTCTTCTGCCCCGGGGTTAGTGTATGGGGCGTTACGGAAAGAATATTGATTCCCATTGTGGAGGCATTTTCTTTCCTGTACTCTGGGTGAAGCAGGGAGCATGAAGAAAATAGGATGTGACTGAGTGGTTAAATATACACAACTGGCCTCGGTTAAATATTCTCAGTCTTGACTTTGTGGCCTAAATTTTCTAATGCACTTGATATTTTTGAGCAGAAATGGTCTAGACATTTTCTTCTGAGATGCCTATAACCCTGTGTATCAAGTATTACTCATGCCTGCGATATAGTTTTAACAGCTATTAGTCAAGTATTAACATTTAATAAGCACTCTGTAAGTGGGTCCTTAAGGTGACATGCTGTGTGAGAATCTTTCCCTAATTTTCTTCAACCAAACCTCACATTCCCAGGGATTTCTCAGGCCCAATGACAGAATTTAACAGCTTCCAGTCTCAAAACACAGGCTATGCTGCATACATTATAAGAATTGCAAAGTGCTGAAGGCAGCTTTGGCACCATTCATCCAAGTGGTCAAAAGTCACTTCCAAGTCTCTTTGCTCATTTCCAGGTTCTGAAAAGTTCATCCCATGGGAATGAATTTCCTGAACTTTTTTTGCTGTGAATAGCTAGCACACCCACCCAAAGCCACATGCAGCCAATCGATGATGAGGCAGAACCTCCTGAAATAATCTAGCAATCTTAAAATAGTGGTCTTTATTTACACAGGAAACAGAAATGACATACTGTTTTTCCTTTCCTTTCTTTTCTCAAGATAGACTGAATATCTTCTGTGAGTTTCACACTTCAGCTACTTTCAGAATCCCAGGCTGAGTCTCTTGACCTGCAGAATCCCACTCTAGCGAGGCTTTCCAAGCCAGTGCTTCATTAATTACTACTTTAGGGAGATAGGGCTTCTCAGAACTGCAAGAAATGGGTATCCAAATAAAGCCAGCAATCAGGTTCAACATTAAGATTTTTTTTTAAATTATGTAATATTTGTTACCAGTGCATTCTCCCTGGCTAAAAAAAATCTTCCTTTAAGTCAGTGCTTTGTAATTTATGTCTCAGCCTCCATAATGCTAGCGAGATATTAATATATGCATGAAGAGCAGCAGTCAATGTAATTACAGTGGCAAAGTGATAAATGCATAGCTATTTTGCCTGGTAATATTGTGTATTTAACAGGTTTATTTGTTCAACAGTTCTTACTTTAATTATATTTTGCCATTTGGGATTTTTAGGTGTATAACAATCATAGCTCTTCCATGAATATTATTCTTAAAATAAATGTTCATGCATTATTAAAAATGCATGTGTGTTTGTTTACTTATTTATTTACAGTGATTTTTCTCCTCTTTTTTAAAAACACCAATTTTTTTTTTTATTTTTCTGATAAACTTGGAAAGAAAAAAACCAACTCATCTGTTGCAAGGAAGGATATAAGGCAAGGTTCTTGCTGTGGATGAGCTCTAATTAGGACTTTTGCTGTATTTCATAATAGAGAAGCTACAGGTAGGTGCCACTCTGAAGGTGTGGCCCTAGAATATTCCATAGTCCTGTGAATGCACAAAAATAGTGAAAGAAAATAAACAAGAAATTCAGATCTCAATGAATGGACAGGCACAATAGGGCAGTGTTAAAAACAACGGTTGATCTTATTATTGTGTTTGAAGTTAACAAGTTTTGAGTTAAACTTATCTGGAATGCAATTCACCAAACATACAGAGAGCTAAAATGCAGACTGTACAAACCTGAATATACTTTTAGCCCCTTGTACTGAATAGTCTATTATACTCTGATTCTTGAGGAACACAGAAAAATACCAATTTACAGGTAACTTGCACAGTTGTCAGATAGTATGCAGTGTTCAAATTAGAGAGGAAACTAGATTCTTCATTGATGTAAGTTGATATAGCTGTGTAGAGCAATTAAACTTAGGTTAGAAAGTCCTCATTTGAATTGTGAACTCTGTAGAGTGAGATTTTGTGATTTTTGTCACAAATCTCAGAGTATGCTTTTTAAAATCTCCTTCTCTTTAAGTCATGGGATTTCAAGGGAATTGCAGCCTTTAGTAAATGACCGGGAAATCAACATTTTGGCCTTGATAGTCAAAAACATTCAAAAATTATCTCTTAATGATTTAAAATCCAGAAGAGAAAAGTAGCAATAACATTGCACCCCAAAAAAAGTGTCATGGTTTTTAAGGAAGCCTTATTTCTGGACCCTGCTTCATTATTTTTGAATGGTGATGGCTTTACAGAGTGCTGGTATCTTCGGTGCTGGGGACATTTCCTTCAAGCTCAGCAGATTGAGTTTCAGAATGTTTCCTCCCTGAAACTGATGGATGGGAAGGCAATGAGCTTCAGACTGATGGTGATGGGGGCTTGTTTGCTGGAGCACAAATCCTTAGTGAACAGTCCACTCCAACTCTAATTATAAAAACATCACAGTTCTAACAGTTGCCTGGCCATGAATTATTCTGACAATGTTTAACCTGCAGATAAGAAACCACTATCAACCTGTCACATTTCCCCCACTAACGAGTTCAGCATCAGTTTAAAAGGAAGTGCAACTCATGAAGCAATGGCTCTGTGTCATAAATTATAGGTATCCGGCATGCATTACAAGGACAGAAACAGTAAAATAGCATGGGACTCTTTATTATACATTCTGACAGTGACAGAAAAACAGCACTCCGCAGTGTTTAATCTACCATAGCTTGTTTACTCCCTTCCACATCCACGCCAGCTTCGAAACACTTGGTGCTGTGTTCTGCTGCTATCTGCAATTAGCACAAGTATTTCTTTAAAGCTTGAAGGGAGAGAAGGAGGTTGTCTTTGATAAAAAGCCTTGGACACTCTAGTCACCCAGCCAGTGGAAAATGGTACTGTCACAGAAGACTTATTCTCATTTATTGCTTTGTGCATGTATACATGTGTGTGTGTGTTACTTTAGGTGAGTTTCTTGTTTTGTCTTTAATGAAGCACACAATCCTTTTTTGAAACAAAATGTTGTAAGGAGATCTGTGTTACTGAAAAAGCCATGGTGTACATTCTCCAGAAAAAATGAACTGAAACAAACAAACAAAAAACCTGTGATGATACCTTGTCCTGATAATGAAATGAAGACAAACATTACACTAAAAAACAGGAGGCATAATTTCACAAACAGTAGCAGCTGCATAAAGTGCATAAATAAGGTTTCCTAGTATGAATGAGCATGATATAGTGGCAGAAACATAGGAGAATACTGTTAAAAACTTCCTCAGTTCTGTCATTCTTGGGCATGTCCTTCATAAATCCATTCCCTCTTTTGGAAACCAGGTAAGCAAAAAAAAGTGTATAGCTTTATCACAGTAGTGTGTAACATCTAATTATATAGAGTCAGATTACAATATTTCTGTTGTAAATTTAAACAAAAAGCTGAGGGGAAGAAGTAGGATGAGGAGCTGGCTGTGCACAGAGAGTGCACCAGAGATGAAAGAAATGCTGAAGTATGAGAAGATACTAATTTTCTCACGCTTCAGGAAGGAGAGGAAGGAATTGTAGCCTGGTATCCCTTTCCTGGATCATGGTCTTACTCACCAAGCAGTAGGGTAAAAAAGAAAACCCCTCTCTTTGGTAGTTTTGGGACTCTAACCCTTAACTCCTTGAACTAAACATTCTGTATTCAAATCGGAAAAGGAAAAAAACCCAACAAAGCTTAAATACTGCTCTTGTGTTTTAGTGAGGAAAGCCCCAGCAACACATCTTCATTAACTCAGAATTGGACTCTTCTTTTCTCAGGCTTTATATCCATTTGGCAACTGAACAGAAACACCAGCTGTTTACACCCATGTACTCTGGGTCATTGTGACCAATTGCCCTTACTCTGGCTGCAGGTGTTCCCCACATGGTCATTAGAGTTTGGTCCTTGTGCAAAGACTCAAGGTGTGAAGAATCAGAGTCAAGGCTTTGGGGTGCTTATCTGATCATCGTGTGTTGCCAGACTTCTGGCAGGTGATCTGGTTTCTCTAGCTCTCATAACCAACAGCATGGGCCAAAATTCCTCTCAACCAAGAAGCTGGAGGAATTGCTATGGAGATTTGGGCTTGGAAAGTGTTCCTTGTGGCTTGGAGAAACAGAAGGTATATATTAGGTGGAGACATTTTAACTTTGTCAACAGAATCAAAAGCTTGAATATTGCTGCAGTAATCCTGCCTAAACTTGATACGACTGTAGGAAATGTTTAGATAGCTTCACGATGTTCAAAATGTTTCTTCCAGCAGAGATTGAGATCTTTTAGGAAAAAACATGTATATTATTAGTAGATTATTGAACATACACAATGCTTTGTATCTTTGTCTTTTAGATGATTTGTATAGAAGGAAAACCAAATTTCTTTCCCAGTATTTTTATTTTTGTGTAGAAAAAGAGTAGAATTTATGTTCTGTTACAGCTGTAAGGAGTAGTTACGTTATGTTGATGTAAAGGGTGCAAGAAGAATTTTGGAGCATAGCAGTCGTTCTTTACTGAGTTGGGAATACTTCTGATTTTTACCTGGATGGTCCCAACAATTTCCTGGTTTGTACTTTCAGCTATGAAGGACTGGATACACTGTCCTGGAGTGGTAGAGAAGCTGGCTTGTCATCTATCATTTTTGGTACATAAAGCAATAATGATATTATGAATATTTTGAAGCCCTCAGTTCCATAGTACTTGAACTGCAAGTAACTTTGCCTTGAATAACTAGACCTTTTAACTGCTTCCCTAGCCTTATTCCAGTTTGTCTTACTGTTCTAATTTTTGGCTTTTCTGTTTTATTCCCCTCTGGCACTTTATTGGATAGATTCAAGTCTGCTGCTGGAGAATCCAGTGATCTCCACAGAAAGGAGTTAATCTATATCCTCAACGTATTCTGAAGGCATATCTTAAAAATATGAGAGTCCAGCGCTCAACATGACCCAAAGAAGTTCGACAGAGGGCTGTTGTCTTCTCCTTGTTAAAAGCAGAATATTTGCAGGCATCACTGAGTCAAAATCATCCTGCTTTGCCTTTTACTGCTCTTGTCAGTTAACAAAAGAAAAGGAATAACTTATCTTAAGAAATATTTCTGCAGCAACACCCGGTTTTATCCTATGTTTTTAAGTTTCTCCCTAGTCTGGGTGACAACTTGTCTGCCTCAGGTGAGCTGAGAAACACATCCCGCTTCCAGGGGTGGCGAGGACTCTCTGCCTTCCATCTCCCCTCCAGCTGTGTCAGTACTGTCCACATTTGACAGGTATGTGAAACTGTTGAAACACTTGTACTGTGGATGCATTCATGTCAGCAAAGCTCTGCTTTATGTTGCACAGTGAAATTGCCTCCTGGAGTGAAACAAGCTATTCTGGTTAAAGGCTAATCTGTAGCTATAAATGCTGCTGAGCCAGAGTGTGATCTGAGCTTAGGTTTGCCTGAACTCTATGGGCTTCCCAGCCCTTAGATATGGGTGATGCCATAGTCTGACTGCATCTGGGTGACATCGTGGTGGTACCTGGTCATGCGCCCTCTCCCTAAACTGTCAATGTTTCCGCAAAAATTAAAGATGTCTTCTTGTCTGTCTATCTTCCTAGACTAACACGTGACATTGCTTTTGATGACTCATTCCTTTTTAGCATGGGGCTTTTTGCTTAGGGTACATCTCCTGCAATTTGACCTAGGGAAGAAAAGGAAGGAGTGGAGTGTGGGAGATGTAGGCTGGCCAAAAGAGGTCTACCAGCTGGTGAGCCTGAGGCTCAAAGAAAGCAAACTACGTATGTCAGGAGGTGTTGTGGCAGCACATCTCAAGTCATTATATTTTGCATTCTGGCCAAGATATTTCCATTTTTTTAGATATCTGAGTCTTCCAGCCTCCAAAAGAAAACCAAAGCAAATCACAAAGCACCAAATGAACAGTATGCCATAACTTAAAACAACATAAAGAACATCTACTTCTATGTACAATTTCAACTTGTTGAAGACCGACATATTTGTTGATGGTTTTATGGACATTTTTGACCATTTACAGTACCAGTAGATGGTGCTCAAGAATACATTGCACAGATTCTGAACTTTTTAGAATCAATAACTCTTCTGGTGATTCATGTTCCCTGTGAGTAGTTTATCTGGTGCTGTTTTAACAATCCCTTCATGCACCGGTGGAATGGGTATCCCATGCAGAAACTGTTCTGCAAAAGCATGTAAAACACTCAAGTGCCATAATTGCAGTAACTAAGTGTCATAACATCACTATGATGTAGATTTAAAACCTCATCCCACTTTATGGGTCGCCTAAGGAGCAGATTTTCTTTGACTTGATCAAGGTTACACTGCAAATAAATAAGTCAGGAGTAGATGCAAATTTATTTGAATTTTTATTGCTTGTTCTAGTTCTCAAAATCCATAGACATTTATATTCATCTGTAACACCTGTAAGCAGAAGCACTCTTAATTTCATACTGTGCAATTATCGAGGCATGGAAGGAATATAGATGAGATAGATATTTAGAAATAAAAGTATTCCCTCCTTCTTCATTCATTATTGAAACAAGCCAGTATTATACGTATCAGTCACAGAAATATGTATCTATATACATTTATGTATGTTCAACATTATTAAATAAGGGAATTTTTAGCTGTCTGCATTCCTTTTAGTCTGATAGCGTATGTAGTTGTAAATATGATATAGTGAATGTAAAGGAAATGTACTCTTATGATGTTGTATTTAGAAAAAGTATGCAAGTAATATAGAAATAATTGCAGGATTTTTTTTTTCTTTTAAATCTGAAACCGTATACTCACTACAGCTGAAGACTATCCATGTGTATTAAGGATGAAAACTACAGTATTCAAGAATTTCAGGATGAACAGTACTGTCTTAATGCATCCCTCAAGCAAAATCTGCTTGATAGGTGGAAGTGCTCTTTTTGCTTTTATTTTGTGTGTGTTGCTGGCTTTCTCCACACCATTTCTGCATATGGCAGTCTGTGAAAGGGGAAAAAATGGTAGTGTAGGTTCCATTGTGAATATTTTGCATATTTACTGTTTATGGTGGCAGTGCTTGAGCAAGCTTGTGATTAATGATCAGCACAGCCCCTCTTTGCATGAAAAAAGGCTTCCTCAGTGGCAGAAATGCAGCATATGCAAGGGTGCAAATTGCAGATGACAACAACAATCAAGGCCTAGTCTGGCTTTTTTTACTTTTATGCTGCTTGTACCATGGAACAGCAGCAATCATTGTAAAGAAATTTTAGTTTTACACATCATGTAGAAAATACTCACTTGAGGTTTTCCTACGTCACGCTTTAAACCTTACTTTCAAGTTACTGCATGTCTCTTCTGAAAACCTGTGTTTTGTTTCCTGAAGTTTTGGCACAATGTTTTATCCCCAGTCACTTTCCCATTTACAGCTGCGTAACTGTTTCTTAAAGCCTAGGATGCAGTTGCTTGAAGACTGGGGTGAGCTATGGCAAATGATCAAATTTAAATAAATATAGTAACACTTCGAATGCATATGTAATTGGTTGCTCATAACTGTCACTCTAGTAAATAATGTTAGAAATAGTGTGCTGTCAGACCTTTAGGCATTGTCTAGTCTGCTATGATTTAAAGTATATTGAAGTTTCCTTCCTCCTACAGCACTACTTAAGGCTTCAAAAAAGTTGAATCAGATATATTTTTTCTTAGAGGACTTAGAGGGCTTAATTGATGATTTCAAATCAACAGTACAACAATGAATTAGGAAGTAGCAAATTTACTCTGGGCATAGCTTTGAACATTGGGATTTTGCTTGGTTTTTTCTGTAATAAAGAAGCTTGGTCAAATTTTACCACAAATACTTATTCATTGAGACTGTAAGCTTTCAAATGAATAAGCCAGCCTAAAATATATCCAAAAGTGCATTAGTAACTGAGAATCCCTTCAAAGGAAGCCCAATCTCTCTAACTCTTTAGGAACTAGTGTAATGCCCATCATCAAAATATAAGCATTTTTTAAAAAGAAAAATAATGTCTTTTTCAGCTTCTTAGCCAGCACACATTCACTAGCCGTGCATGAGTCTTGCTGACAAAGAATGAAAAGGAAGAGATTAGCTTTGTCTTTACATCTAAACACGAAGACACGTGTGGACAATTTTGTCCTCTGCATGCCATAATCTAGCCGGTTCCGTGTCAAACAACGTCTCAGGAAGTTGGCTCTAGTACTTTGGGGACTCTTGCTATGGACAGACATGTCCCAGGTTACTGGAGCTATTTGTGCTTGTGCAAAAGGGTAAAAAAATAATCCCCCTATCAGCTCAAAATGACATCATGCTCTTGTTCTTCTTCTCAGAAATTTTTGCCAAAATTTTACGCCAGAAAATGTGATTTGTGGAGTTCAAAATGCTTTGTCTAAGGCTCTTCTAAATTAAAGGATGTCTTGATGAGCTGCGCAGTGCATGCCCGAGATGATGAACTCCTGGATGTCTCCTGTCCATGCTCTCCCACTTGTACAATAGAGATCCAGGGCCTGTGGTTGGACTGAAATCCAGGGAATCTAGAAGTGGTAGCTCAATTTAGGTGAAGATCTGCTTATGCTTCAAAAATCAGAAATGCCTTGAAATTTGTTTTTTAATATTTGATAGGTGTCTAGCTTTTTAATCCCCCCATCAATTGGAATTAAAATTTTTATAAGATCCAAAAATTAGACTATAAAGAGCAAAGCTGTAGACGATCTGGCATCTAAATCAGGCATTTACAGGCTCTTGTGTCTCATTCTTGTGGTACCCTGGGCACCTGGATGCAAGTCCTTTATCTCTCTAATATTAGTGTTGGCCGCATACTGCCAGTGTGAACCCAAACAAAAAGAAGCCTCCCTCTGGCTAAGCCGGTCAATGCTGTGCCAAACATATCTCAGCTGGAAGTGGCTTTTTCCATATCTTCCCAATCTCATATGAATTGTTTTCTCTTCCAAAGGTTGTGAAATATCTGGGTCAGCAGGTATAATAGAAAAGCAAATGGAAAAAAATATCTATTTTTGCAACTCCTGAGCTCCGTTCCCAACAATTTATTGAAATAAGATGTCATGCATGCACATGTATCATTGATTTCAGATGTATGGTGAAGTTGCCAAAGATCTACTCAGCAGAAATAACTGTAATTTTTTTCAGAACTGCTCTTCTTCCATCAGCTTGGCCTCCAGAACAAGAATGCAGCAGCGTGAAACATATTTCATACTCCTGGGCACCTGCTGATGCCTGCCCTGTCTCCCAGCTCGGAGAGGACGGAAGGTTTGACGCAATCCTGTCTGCCCTGAACCGGACTCGATGGCTTTGCACCTTGCTTTCTTGCAAGTCTGATTTCTTTTGTAATCCTTGTTTTAGCCCAATTCCCTGCCTGACACTGAACCCGCACGCCGCTGATGCAGGAGCGGCAAACAACATGCTACGGTGAGAGAAAAGGCTGGGGTTTTTTCGGTGCTTTTAGCAATGTGACCTCACGTATTGATTTATGGGCTGCTGCAGTGCTCTAGTGCAAAAGGGAACTGTGGTAATTAAGTTAGTATCTGCGCTTTCCAAAATAGTGCTGAGCTGCAACAAAAAGAGACCCTTTATTTTTCCTCTCTGCCTCTCAGTGAATACAGATGCAGGCGCTGCCCTTTGACCCCGCTCAGCTTTTCCCCAGCTGCAGATTATTTTTCTCCCTCCGTGCCTTTAGGTGCTGATAGACAGAGTAGGACCCATTAATTCTTGTGTCTGACTCTCTTTTTTTTTTTCAGCGCAGGCGGCGAAGCAAATTTCTACACTCGTACCTGCCTCCTGAGCTGTGCGTCCTGATGTGGGTGAAAAGAGAACGGTGGCCAAGGAAATATAGAAAATTCAGCCGGGTGGGTGGTCGTGAAGTGGCTCAGACTTGAAAGGAAAACCTTTTGCATGAAAATTCCCGCTTCTCAGCATGACACGTTATTCTGAAACTCATGTATAAGGTAACAGGGTAAACACAATGAGAAATCTCTTTTGTATTCCATTACAGTCATTAGAGAAATAGGCCACAAAAGGTAATGGCAATAAAACGGAATACCTTGAAGTAAGCATGTAAATTACATGCTAATGTATGCAAATTAGCACACCACGTTCAATGTCCGTAAAACTGCAAAATATAGCTAATTAATGGTAGGTAAGTTGCTTCATTTTATATTCGGAGAGTTACGGGGGAGGCAGTATATTTTTATAATTGTGGAACATTAGCCTTGGGGAAGGCATCAAATGTTCAGTTTCTCTCCTCTGGCAAATTCGTCCAGTACACTGGAAGCAATTGCCTTTCTGCTTCCTCACCCAAGGACTTACTCTGAGAGCAGGCTCTGAAATTAGAATTAAAACAGAACAAAAATGCTCCCAGTTTTACAATTACTTTCCTGTGGAAGTAGTTCTTATTAATGTTAATATAGCCTCTGTTCAGCGAGGTACCTAAACGCGTTTGGTACCCTCGGCATCTCTAAATGGAGTTAACGACTGAATCCCCAAATGGATATAGGCTTTGAAATGCCCAGCTTTTTAGGCAACATGTTCCCAGCAGAATTCACTGATCAAGCTTCCAACACAGCACGAGGAGAAAACAGAGCACCCAAGAAACAGGTTCAGCAAAAGCGATGGACCGAGCACAGAGTGAAGGAAGGCAGAAGGAGCGTGTGGGTCAAGCCCCGCTTCTGGTAGAGCCTGATCGCAGAAGCAGATGCAAGCTCCTTGGCCCATGTTCTTGAATCCTGCGCGGGAAACACCTTTGGTTTGAGAAACGTATCTATCCTGTGCCTAAAATTGATAGTCTTGTTTTTCAGCCTGTCCAACCGACAGAGTGACCAACCGACAGGGGCCCGGGTCAAGGTGGAGCAAAGCCCTGTTAGAGGCATGTGCATGTGTGCAACTCCAGAGAAAGCTGCCATGTGAGTTGAAAGGAAATGTGGGTATTTGAGGATACACCTAAAAAATGAGCAGCAGGGGGTGGGAACCCTGTGGAAGCTCTTCTGGGCTCCCTTCAGTTGTAGAGGTGCTCACCCTGCAATTTGCAGGAGCTCTCTGGGTGGCTACCTGCGTGCCGTGGGGCCGTGGCCATGCAGGTTCCCAATAAGGTTCCCAATAAGATGCTCTGTTGAGCCCATGGAAAAGCGGGTGAGCTCAGCCGCTTTGCAGGCGTCATCCAAGCTGGAGGGCATGTTCTAGATACAACCCTTGTGTCCCCATACCAGAACAACTCCAGGATGTCCTGCTTCCCCTTGCCGTCCTGCTGCTCCTCTGCCAGGAGTCCTTCCACTGCAGTGGCTGCTCCACTCTGCAAAGGTCCAGTTCAGCAGGGGAATGAACAGCCTGGGAGGATGTGTTTTGCGTAGGGTCTTATTTGATAGGCACTGAGATGAGTGATGGTGATGAATGTAATATGCCTTAGGTACCCGAGGCAGAGGTTACAATTTGCCAAATACTTTCCATGAGCCAGCGGTTCTCCTTCTGGAAAGCTGTTCAGTTTCAAACCAAAACATTTATCTTATATGCATATATGTGTGTGTGTATATACATATATATAAAATCTACACCTGTTTGGCAGAGCAGTTGAACTTTGATCAGCTTCAGGTAAATGCTTATCTTGCACTTCATGTAAAAATTAACCCGAGTGCTAAACATGAGCTTAAGTGTTTTCTGATTTAAGATAGTTTTCAGGATCGAGGCCTTAAAGAGGCCAAATGAGTGTAGCTGTTTCAGACACAAGAAAATGGAGGCTGGCAGAAAAGAGACACTGCAAAGGGGGAAAAGCGTGTGAAATATTGTAAGGACTTTTAAGTAGAAGGAGGAAAAACATGTGTGATAAAAGTAACAGGCATACAGAGGGAAGCAACATATGAAAATAAATGTCAGGACAATAGAATGAGGGGGAAAAATGAAAGAGAAAATGGAAATAGGGGCTACTGTAATGTTAATTTCAGAATGAACGCCTCCTCTTAAGTTAATAATCTAAATCACAATGTGCTTGACTGATACTCACAAATTCAGCTTCTAGTCTTATTTGCAGCCATAATGCCTCATATTTTGTCATGCTTCCCCAGGCTAGGGAGTTTTCAGAAAATGTGCTTGGAAGCCTCATATTGCAGGGACTCCCGGTTGCAGGAGGGGTGCGGAATCATCACAGAACGGAGCGCTTTATTTTCTAAGGAATAAGGGAATAATTTGGGGGCGAATAATTCTAAAGAATGGGGTATCTAAGGAATAATTTTGCTCGAGACAGAAAGTTTAACTGTATATAAGTCACTTTTCAGGCTACTGAGAAACTGCCTTGCTGCTGCTGGGCATCCGTGCCTGTCACGGACAGCGCTGTTTGGAGGGCTGCTGATTCAGCATGTGATGTGCAGAGGGCTTGAGCTGATGTAAGCTAGTGACAGCTATAAAAGGTCTTTAATGGTATACATACTGTAGTTTGATAGAAGAAGGAACAGTGAGAGAGAGGAGTAGAAGGATCTGACTGTAACCTCCTCCAATAAAATATTCTAATACTGAAGTTTTTTTAATGTCTTCAGAAACCTTGAGGCTAATCAGACACACTGAGTTATTTGGATCAGTTATTTGCATCAGAGGCAATCTGGAATTAAAACTTTTTTCTTCATGCCTGTCACCTTTTCACCCTGAACTAAAACTATTAGAAAAACCAAAGGTCCTTACCCAGGTTGTGACCATTACTGTGATCCTTTCCTCTCCTCCTTCTTTCCCCTGCTGCCCTGTGTTATATATCTTGGAAAGACCACAGCAAATCTAAAACTGATGGCCTTGTTTCTTTTGCTTTTTTGGCCCAGCAAACGCTTAATACCTGCACAAGAGGGGAGCAGGATCAGCTTGGGAAAGAAAACAAAAAGACCTCTGCCAAAATAATAATCATAATATTAGCACACAGCTGTAGGGAGACATTTTTGGCATCCAGAGCAAATGCTACCCGCTCTCTCCCCTCCCTCTGTGACCCCACTTCTGCTTTTCAGCTTTCCACTGGCTACCAAATTCTCTGCTTCTCTCAGTCACCTCTCTGCACCACTAACTACCTCCACTGTCCTGTGGTCGCTCCTTGGTGGTGGCAGCAGCAGAAGCATCTAAAGGGACTTGGGTGTGTGTCAGTGTGTGTGTTTGTACTCATATGAGTGTGATATCCCTGCAAACTTGAAAAGTGCTTCAAGGGCCTGATACAGTTTTCTTGATCTCGCTCTCATTCATTTGGAGGGAGGAGGAGGGAAAAAGTGAGGGGGAGAGAGAGAGGGAATGCTGCTCTTGGCAGAAGATACAGGCAATTGGCTGCTTTATGGCTTTGCCTTGATGTGTGTTTAAAAAACAGCCCCAAATTTGGCACAGAGAGATTTTTCCCACTTGTTTTAGTTCTAAATATTCTTCAAAAGCTTCCACGGGATATAGAATATTGCTTTGATCAGGCGAATATACTTTGTGCTGAAGTTTCTAGTTAATACCGACTTCAATTCATATTCTGCCAATTTTTTAATTTCAGATTTGATTTCAAATTTTCTCTAGCCTGTAGACAAAGGAAAAATAAGACAATTTCCCCTGTGGATCATGTTATTTTACTGATGTGGGTTGAAGTTTCGGAAGATGGGGAAAGTGAGAGTGAAGAAAATATTACCCAACTTGCTTCTTCAGCAAAATATAAGCAGGACCAAAAGGCTGAATGTACCCAGGGAGTGCACCCCAGACCAAGACGTTTTGGAAAAGGTTCACAGCTTGAATTTATTTCAGATAAAGCCCCCATATATGTATTCTTACCTAATCCTTATCTGAGCTATTTGAACTACTCACGTTTGTGACACTTTCTGGAAATGTCTGGGTATGGGCTGTTGTCCTGTGTGAGTCACCGTGCTTCCTAATTCTGCTCAGTCATAAAACATCTCTTACAGCAGCCTTTGTCACGCTGCTTAGGACATCCATGATCTCATTTGGAGCCTAGGATGTAAACACATTGGGTTTTTTCTCTCCATTAATGCTGTGTTTTGAGTATTTCTGTGACCCAACATCCACTGAAGGTCGGTCACAAAAAAAAGCCCCGGCACTTTAGCAAGTTTTAATTGTGATGCAGTGAGACTGAGCCATGAACGCAGAGCTCAGTTGCTAGGGACAGTATTTAATGCACATCTCCTTGCCCTCCAGGCTTTGCTGCTGTTGTGTTTCTCACTTTAGCTGCTCTGGGAGTCTGTGAGGAAGATTTGCCCTCACAGAGTGGTTCTGCTCACTTGTCTGACAATACTAACATTGCAGCTTTTGTGTCACCTCTCTTTTCAGTCCATCACAAACTTAACATAGGAGTCACATACTTTTCATAGGCTGCCACAGTCAACAATATGCTGTTCCTTCCCACTGCGGTGCCAGGGGCTGGCATAATAGAGGGACAACATTTTTAGTGAAGGATTTTGGATTCTGGACCTCATGTCACTAACCCAGAGTTGATAAACCTCAGGGAAAGAAAACTATTATTTATTTATTTTGTCAGAGGCAGTTATATATAGGACGGTTTATTTAGCTGTGACATCAGTCAGTAGTTCATGTAAAGCCATGGTATTGTTGTAACCTAGTGCCCTAGGTCTGCTCTGAGATTCTCCAGATAATGCTTTAAAGACAGAAGAATGGAGACAGGAGAGCACCAATAATAAAAGTGAATTAGCTCCAGAAAATTTCACACTGGCTTCTTAAAGAAGGAAACCAGAGTTTCAGTGGGTGAGCCTGTGTCTGGAAATCAATGGAAGGTAAATCACTGACCTCAGCTGAAGAAGAATCAAGCTCAGATGAAAAATCTCTGGCCATATCTGCTAACTCTGCTAGGCTAATCCTAAGGAGCTTCCTCACAGAGCAATGTAGGGTATGTGCCATCCACCCTGTAAGCTTTTCATGACTCTCCAAGCAAGCTGGTTCACATTACAAAGGGCTGCTTCAAGCAGCTGTGTCCCACAAGCCCTCTGGCATAGCCCTTCTAGCCACAACCCCCAGGCTTCATTCACACACATCCTGTAGACACCCAGCTGCCTCTCATCACTTGTGTCCTACGGTGCCATGCCGATCCCCTTGCCCAGAGTGCAACCCACAGAGATGGAAGGCAATAGAGCCAACAGTGAGCTGCCAGGTGCTCTGCCTGGGGGAAAAATGAACCCACTGCCACAACAGCCAGGGATAAGGTGGTTCCCATAGGCTCTATTAGGGCGGGGGCTGTGATTCAAGACTAATGCCCTCAGAGAACACCCCGTGACAGAAAACAGTTTCAGCTTATGGTTTATGTTACAGTCTCCCACAGGGGGAAGCATGTCCTCCAAAGCTGGAAAAACAGAGATCAAGAAGCTAATGCCAGACATGAAAAACCACCTTCATGGCCCTTCGCAGCAGCTTCTACACAAGGCTGGAGAGGAAAGTGCTTCTACTCCCTGGCTGCCATCCTGATCTCCTCTAGACCTGTGCCACAGCAGTTCAGCATTGACAAGTACACCATTATCTTTATCCCAAAGGTCTGCAATGTCATGTGCTTGTGATCTGACCTCAGCTGCTAGACTGAGACAAGTTGAATTGTCCAGGCAGCACTGCGGCAGTGGAGAAGCCCAGCTGTGCCAGGGCAATAAGCAGGACAGTGTTTTCTGTTTAGTACCCAGCAGAAGGGAATTCATGTTATTTTTTGCAGTTTTGCCATATGTCAGGACTTCACTGGTCGGTTCATGAGCACCACCTTGTGCTTTCCAGTATAGATGGGTGGCACACAGATGATGGGTATGCAGAGGACGTCTCTTAGCTGAGTCATCTTATAAAGGAAAGTGATTTCTGCCTGGAAATGTGAGCGGTGAGGGGCATCCCATACAGACTGATGGGGTTCATGTTGGCACGTGGAAGACGCTCCAGGCAACGGTGCCTGACAAGGTGGTTCAGCCAGATGGTGCGTGTGGGATGCTTTGGTGGGTGCTGTGAGAGCTGGGCGCCCCCGATGTCTCCCATGTGCTGTTGCAACTCAGGCAAACTGGGAATATCAAATCTGGGATCAAAACAGCATGAATGCTCAGGCCCCAAAACTGCTGCCTGAGGTGCTTTAATAGGACGGTGTAGACATAGACAGCTGTTTGTCCCCTGAGGGCATTACATATTGCTTTTAACTCTACTTGCTCTTGAGGTTTCTGCTGTGGAGCGTAATACATGTTTCAAAGCCAAAGATATGTCACAGAGAGGTCCTATAGCCTCCCCCCCTCACCCCAGTTTTAAGCCATGGTGACCTCAGAGAGCACGAGACTGTATTTTTTTTCAATCTTTGTGAAAGGAGTCTTGTTTGCTTGCTGGCCCTTACACACCAAGGCACTGTTGTGTTACTTAAAATTGTAAATTATGTCTGTTTAAGAAAATGTCAGTGTTTTTTAAAACAGAATAACAGAACTGGAAAAGACTTGGCTGTGCTGTTTGTTACACAAGTTGCAAGCCGGCAAAATGATGCATTCATCATTATGAGCAGATTCAAGGAGACTAATGACTGCTGTACAATATAGCTTCAGTTCTTTCAAGTAACATGATAGTTGTTTCTTAGTTTGCCAGCAAGATTATCTGAGCAATGTTAATGCTTGTGCACTGACGTATAGAGGAACCATCAATATGGGGCTGTGCCGACCAACAATAACTCCCCGCCCCCGCTTACTAATTAAAATGACCTTTCCATCAAAAAAAAGAGGATTGTAAGATAAATACATCTTTGATAGAGGGATATGATTTCTCTGGCACCTATCATTTTGCATATGGGTATTTCTTGTACGTTCCCCAGGAGTTCTATGGAACAGTTATTCAGCTTTAGGATAAGTTATAACGAATATTCTTCGTTGCCAGCCTTTGAGAGCATGCTAGGAGGCTCTCTCATACTAGATAATACTGTTAAATGCTCGACAACCATGTTGCTTCCAGCATGGAACAATCTCCAGATACTTTGAGAAAGAAAGTGAATTAAGAGCGGGGAAAAAAAAAATCCCTGCTGCCTCACCACTGTTACCTGTCCTCAGACAAATTCCTCTCCTCCCACCCCAAATGGAGACTTACCTCACCTCAAAATAGCAACAGTAAAACAAAAAGCAGCTGGATCTTTGCTGTCAGTGTCTATTTAATATGGAACTATATACAAACGCTGAGGAGCTTAGAGTGGGAACTGTTGAGCTTCACAGTTTTTCATCGTGAAAAGCCACAGGAAAATGGCCCAAACATCTGGACTGTTTCCCTGTAGTTGCATGAGCCTTTGGCTTGGCTTTGGTTCACCTTAAGTATCCAGAAGAAACAAGAAGAGGTGCGCTGACTTTGTAGTGGCTGCTTTGTATATTTTTGTTTGTCCACTTGTTTGGAAATATTGCTCACTGCTTCTCCTCTTTTCCTCAGGGGAGGTGCTGCCTTTCCTGTGTTTTTTCACCAAACATTGAAGTTAAACTCTGCTCTTCTGTGGTGTCATTTTGGAAGCCCATAAGTGAGGCTTCAGCCAGAAGAAAATGAAAAAGATTACATTTATATTTATGTTTTCTTACCAAATAAGGAGAAAAACTAACAGAGGGCTGCAAACTGGATTTGTCTGTGTGGGCAGACAGTGCTCAATGTGAAACATGTTTACCAAATTTTTTTCCCATGAGAATCAAAAATTTCCCCATCTGACATCCAGGTTTCTCGTCAGGAACTGTGCAAATACGCTATTTCAGCCACTGTTTTGGTGACTCAGAGCTCTGGCCCCTCGAAGGTAACAGGTCTGAACTCTGATTGCCCTTTTGCCTTTCATGCTTGGTCACAGAGATTTACCTGGGGTACCAAGGACTAAATTTCTGGGCTCTCTTTCTGTAGGTATGGATTTTGAAAACTTCAGGTTTTCAGAAGAGGAGCGTGGTCTTGGAGGTCTAATGTGAAGGATGAGAAAGGGGAAAGGGGAAAGGGGCCTGCTTTTTGTAGAGTGGCTAGTAATTATACTTGAAATTCAGCCCACCTTTGAAACCTGAAATTCAGACTGAAAACTTTGCCCATGTATTTGTCTTAAGCTGGCATTAATGGGGATAATGATATGAAACTTATTTCCTAAGTATTCTTCTGGGCCAGAACATATTAATCTCTGTGACCAAGTTACCAACTTTTGGTTCACAGGTGAATGGGAAAATTTTTTTTTTTTTAATGTCTGACATTATAGAAATCACACTCAACAGTACCAAATCTCCCTGAAAACAGGGATAAAATGTCTTCTTTCTCTGGCTAGCAGCCACCATCTAATTTGAGCTGCAATCTTCAGAGTCTGTAGAGAGGGGATTGCCTCTTTCCCAAAATGTGAACTCCCCAGCCTTGACCCAGACTAGACCAAGTTACTATTCACTGCTAAATTTGCTTGCGTGCAGCTAAAGCCTGATAATCTTAGGTCTCAACTAAGCCAAAGCTCTTTAACTTGTTTTACTCTACTAGGCCACATTAAAAAAAAAAAAAAAAGAGAAAAAAACACACAGAAGAATCAGCTCATTACACCTTTCTCTTTAAGCAGAATTGGGTTGGGTTAGTACTTGAGACACAGTAACAGTCCAGATGCTGAAGAAAAGCCTATTAATATTTCAAGAAAAGATGGTGTTTCTGGATCCCTACTGAACCAGCATTTTAGCATCGAGTTCAAACTGAAAAAGAGAAAACTAAGGTGCAATTTGTCTTTTTCACATTCCAAGGTAATTTTCACATTTCCGGGGACCTGGTTTCAGATGCAATTGTATTTAGTTCTTTAAGTTCACTTTACTGCTCTATTTGGATTTATGCTAAGTGCCCGTGATGTGTAAGGTGCTCATATTAGTAACATCACACTCCTAAATAGCTGCTACCTTCCCTCCCAGAGAGGAGTCTTTTTGTAAAAGGGAAAAAAAGTCCTGATACTGTTCCGTTACTGTCTGAATATCTGCTACCACACACACATGTGTATATATTTATAGATACATATATAGCTTTCAGTAGGATTCCTGGCAGATTAAAGGTTATGTTTATTTTATAAGCATATTTATACTTCTTACGTACAAACAAGTTTCCTTAAGCTCATGTTTGTAATTCTCTAAATAAAACTGAAGACTGTAACTGAAGCTGCAGATTTATTTTATATTTAGAATTATTTTTAGACCTGACTGCTTTTTTCCCCATCTTACTTACTTTTTCACCTTGTAGCTGCTCTCTTCAAACTGTGCTGAACAAACCAGTCCATAAGAGCTAAATCATATTTCTTGAAGCAGAATTGGAATGTCTTCTAAAATGTGCAAAAAAATAAAATAAAATAAAAAAGGAAGAGAGTTGTGCCCTCTTTTTTCGCATGGCTCTACTTCCCACCATTTTGGTTCTACTTCCATTCCTCACTGAGATCCAGGAGGACATTCAGGTCTTTCATTTTAAATGCAGGAAGGAAACAGCTCATATTCCAGCAGCTGGATTTTAGCTTCTCATCTCTGCACTGACCTCACTTTCTTGCCTCTGTAATTGGGCACAATCATTTTATTTAACGGAGTGAGAAAGTTCCAGTTATTTATTCTGCTGTTGAGTCCCCATGTTCTTTAAGTCTGTCCTCTAATAACAACCTGGGATCAGACAGCCATGTGAATGCTAACTTCATTCCTCAGCTAAAATACCATGCTTTATCTGGCTGAGGGTGGGATTTCCAAGGGAGCCTAAGAGGGTTAGGTAGCTGAGTCTCACTGGGGTTCAGCAGATAGCTCCTGGAAAAAAAATAATCACATTTTAAACCTCAAATAATGTGGCCATCTTTTGCTCTCAGGAGAAAAAAAAGAAAAGAAAGTCTCTGAGAGGCTAAGTCTGATTTAAGTTCTAGATTAAAGTCATGGACCACTGGGGGCCCTATTCAAAGTGTTACTTTGAGTATAGGCAGCCTAAGACTGTGAAAAGCCTATAAAAGGAATAGACAGGACACAAGAGCTGGAGAAAAGTTTCATACTTGTTTTTCTAACCATTACGTTGAAAGCAACGGACGTCTGTTTCTTTTCTCTTCCCCTCCAGTAACAACGCTGCTTCAACTAGCTGGTGGAGGCTTTCACAAAGGTTCCACAGGACTTGCTTGGAAAAAAGAGGAGCTACATGGCAATCACTGGAGCAGGAGCAGGTTTCGCCCCTCCCTCTGTT
Source organism: Tringa tobata (assembly GCA_033628505.1). Classification (NCBI taxonomy): domain Eukaryota; kingdom Metazoa; phylum Chordata; class Aves; order Charadriiformes; family Scolopacidae; genus Tringa; species Tringa tobata. The sequence continues at coordinate 11,220,775 of JAHREE010000131.1, forward strand.
TGTCTGTCTGTCTGGTTGGCATCACCGTAAAGAGATGAGAGGGATCGCTTGTGACAGTCAACACTTTTGAGAAAGAGGGTTCAGATAAATAAATATCCATTGATTGGAGTCAGGTGATCAGATGTTCGCAGCGTGCACATGTGTTTGTGGTTTGCTTTTATTTTCTAAGATGCATTGGCCTCAGCTCTAAGGGTGGAAAGTACATAAGGAATTTTAATTGCCACTCCTTCTCAAACTCACATTCTTGAGCAAACCTGGCTTACTGGAGAGATTAATTTAATGTATAGACATAAAAACAAAACACGGTTTTCCAAAGTTCGTCTTCGGAATATGCTTGGCAAGCATATTCCACCATTTTCATTCTTTCCAGGTCAGCATCCCACTGCAACCCCAGCAATCCCACCACAGCTGAGGAAAACTAAAGCTTAAAAGCAGGCATAAGGCCAAAGAGTAATATTTAGCCACTAGCCCGAATAGGAGGCATTGCAAAGTCACCCTGCCTGGTGGGAGTCTCGGAGAGGGCAGGACATGTGCTCTTCTTCAGTGACACTGGGGGAACTGCTGGGGCAGAGAAGTCGGTTCCTCCCCCTTTTTCTTGGCACAGCTCCGCTTCCAAGGGGAGCAGGGGGTGGGTACTGAGGGGGACCCTGGAGGTGGAGAGGCACCTGCAGGTAGGGCTGGGAGAGGAAGAGACTGTGCTTTTGCTTTTGGCACTTAGGAAGGAGCCTTGCTGGATTCAGGAACATTTAAAGAAGCTTTTTCCTGCTGCTTATTCCAATACCCATACTTCCTCTGATTGGGGAAGTCTCACCTACGTGCCTCTCTTGTCTACTCGCATGATGTTCTGAATTAATAACATCTTTATGTCACGAGCCTGTTCTAAAAGGTAAAAAAACAGGTTCTGGCATAGCTCCTAAGGTGGTAAATTTTAGATTAGTACCAGCCAGTTTCACTAGGACACAGCTCCATGACCATTGCGCGTGGTTAAGGGGCTGGGGGGAGGGAGAGAAGTGTGAGCAGGGACAGAGAAAGGCTTTCCAGTGGTGGGAGGAGGAGAGTCTCACACAGTCCAGCGTTTCTCCAGCGAGCTGATCCCTCTATCCAGCTTTACCTGAAGTCCAACACCTGGTCTGCTCCACAGAGGAGTCGGTGCCCCTGCACATAATGGCAAGGCTGTGCATGCGTGACACACAGGTGCTTCGGTTTAAATCTGCTCCTGGACCACAGTCGGGATTTTTTTGAAGGGATTATGAACAGTTGTTTCACAGAAAGAGAGAAAACACTGTGTAAAGAGAGAGAGATTGCCCTCGACATTCTCATTGCCTTGCTGGCCCACCACATCACTGAACTCTTTGTCCTGTCACTGGCACCTGGCCCAGAGCTGCTGGAGAAGTCTCTCCACACCCTCTAGGCATTGGCGCTGGTGACCAGAGTGCCTGCATGTTGAGACCTGTCTAGAGGTTTCTTTAGTTTTGAGGAGGACACAACCCGCTTCCTCCTGTATCCTCTCCTGGTCCTCTAGCCTTCTCGCCACACGGACACATGTGTCTTGGCAAGCTCCACCAGCTGCCAGCGCCGACCCTTAGCCTTTCCCTTCCAACCTGTGGGGTCGGGAATGACTTCTACTCCCCTCCCAACCTCTTCTCCAGCCTGCATTTCCCTGTCTCTCCTTGTCTCCCGGTGGCTGCGTGTCACTCCTGCTCCACTCGCCTGCGTGCACAGCTGAGGAACAGCTGCAGAGGTGGGAACGCTGCAGCCAGATGCTGCTGACAGGGAGAGAAGAAGAGAAGGAGAGCTGCTGAGCATCTGCCAAGACAGAAGCAGGGTGGAGAAGCTTTGTCGTAATGCCACCGAGGGACCTACGTGATAAAATGTCATCTGAACCCTTTAGAAAGGAACCCTCTTACAATGGGCGTGTGGGGTTTCTCAAGCTCTGCTCTCTATACTTTCTTCTTTCCTCTGCAATTAGCTTTCCATTCATACCTATGCAACTGCCTTTTGGGGCAAATTTGCAGTTTCTGAAGAACTCGCTGTTTTTTAGCCACAATACAGTTGTGGGATGTTGTCCCCAGCTCCTGTTTCTTGGGACAAGAGTCTGGAAAACACGAGGCCGTCTTTCCAGACCCAGAGTTTTTGCCAGCTCTGTGGTCATGATATTGTCCCGTAGGTCTGCCTGAGTACCCGTTTAATTTGGCAACGTGAGCAAATACGGTGCCTGTTGTGCCAACGCACACGTCTGCCTCGGGAGGGCATTCGGCATTCGTCGCAGTCGGGAAAGCAAGCGAGAGAGGTTTGTCATCCTTCCCTTCAGCGTGTGGTTAGGGCAGGATTTTTACCATCCAGGTAGAGTGATGAGTCAGGTGAATGCCAGCACAGAACTGTTTGAGGACACGGGGGTGGGAGCTGGCAAATGTAGGTGTTACACCCAGCTGTGCCACTCACTGGGCCTATAAAACCAATCCTATTTTCCCACTTCTTGAGAGTGCAGTGCCTTTTTTTTTAAGAGGAAATATGGTAATAATACCAGTGATCTGAGCTGAGGCACTCTAAGAATTCAATCAATAGAAATCAATGTTAATGTGAAGACCCAGAGATAAGACGAGGAAGAGAGAGCCTGGAGGCACTGATTGCTTTTTGGGTGAATTCTTAGTGTATCTTCATTTTGGAAAAATTATAGTTAACTGTGGTCTTCGTTCATCTATAGCTCCTGCTGTCATTGTTTCTGTAGTCCATTTTATTTCTTGGGAGTTCAAACAGTATTTGTGACAATGTAAGGCAGGGATGACAAAAATTGGAAGGATACAGAGGGAGGCTTTTTTTTCCCCCTCTTTTTTTTTTTCCAGAGAGTCTATGCTTGTAAATTGAAGAAGAAAAAAAAGATATGAGGAGGAATAAGCTTCATCTGGACTAAAAGTTTTGCATATGAAATTTAACTTCCTCCACTGAGCCAGGTGTCTGTTGATGTAATAAATTAATTATGTTTTAGGGTCAGAAAATCAGATTAGAAAATGTTTCTGTATGGTTCTTGTTCTAGAGGTTAATCCAAAAGAGATAGAGGTCCATAAAATAGCTTTAAATACCTGTACTGACATTTATACAGCTGGTTTCTTAGCATGCAGATCCTGTAGTGGTAGTGATTTTGGATTTCTACTCTTTCTTCTTTACCATATATTGTATAAAATGACCTCCTATGTTTTAGTCTTTAGTGAGTGTACACACACATATGTATACATATATAGATGTATATTCATAAATATGCGTGTCCTCATACATTCATAGATGTGTATACATACATGCATAGACACACACATATATATCCTGTATTTGAATAGGGCATTATCATACACTGTTTTGTTATATTTATTTAGTCATGGATTCTATAATTCCCAGGACAAAAAAATTTAATGGAGCATTATTCTATCCTGGTAAATTCCTGGCAGTGGTTTGTGGAAAGGCAGAGGTACAGGCCTGGTGGGACATTGAGCTAGGTGTCTAGGTTGCAGCGGTGCATTGCACAAGAAGGCTGTGTGACTGCCAGCAGGTTCTTGGTTCATGATGCCAGAGGTGACCTATTGGTCCTGTTGATTTTACTCTTTAGTCTTCCAGCATGCCATGCACTTCTTCTCTAAAGCTGTAGGAACAGAAAAAGCTATGAGATCCAGCAGATCTCATTTGTCTGGCTGGATACACATGCACCAGCTTTCCAAAAAATGAAGCTAAACCACTTGTGATTCAGACTTAAATTCCTATTCAGTTGAGAGAGATTTATTGTTGTTGCTATTGTCATTTGCATTTTAGGTGACACTGCCCAATAACTCCATTTATCTGGCTAGACATTTACAAATACCTTGTGTTAGATATTGTACAAATACATAAAAGATAGCTCCTGCTCCAAATAGCTTACATAAATTTCAGAGACCTAACTCATTCAACAAACTTTCTGAAATCTTTCTGAAGAAAAATACCAGTGCTGGTGTAGGATCAATATTTTTCTAGTAGTTGATGCTCAGTATGGAAGATGTATATTTTTAAAAGCTAGGGAAAGTAATGCACATTTTATTCCTGCTCATCTTTTTTACTTGTCTTTCCATTTCGGATGGTCTGTTTCCATTAAACCAGGTCCTTTTCTCCATAACCACTCACCCCTTCCACCTGGACCTACATTTCCTATTATATTCTGAGCAAAGACAGAGTATTTATGATAGATGTAAAATGAGGCTCAATCTGGTAGAATGTGAAGCATTTCACTCAGCAGTGAAAAGTAAATCTTGATCCCCATCTGACACAATACCCCTAGCTCTTCTTGCTCAAAAGCTGCAATGAGCCCTAGGAAGTCGGACTCTTTTCTCAGTTTTGTCAGGTGGTTTTGGAAAGGAGCTAGTCTGTATTAATCAGCCAATGGACCTGGAGGTGGGCAACAAGAAGGACCTGGAGGTGGCCTTGCTTCCAACACTTTCTTTTTGCTTCACTGCAGTGATTTGTTCTCTGGGTTTGGCTCCCAAATTGGTAAATACCAGCTTTGCAGGATTTCTTGTGTCTGCATGTTGCTTCTACAGAGACTTCAGGGGAGGACAATACATGAGAGGTAATCTGTATGAGTCCCTTCAGATAGTAGCCCCCATGAAAAGGCTATCGAGACCCAAATTAAAAATTCGGCCCCCCCAAAAAGCAAGACCGGGTAGTACAATATTTATATAAACTCTGCTCAGGAGAGAACTACTATAGTCCTGTGCAAGGAAAGAACACCAAAATCTGTTCAGACTAGATCAAACAGAAGAAAATATTTCACAGAAGAGTGATATTTTAAATATGTAAGGTTTTTTTGCCAATACGTATGGCAAATATGATCATAGTAATTAAAGCTAATTTTGTGGGGGTGAAGAGTCCTCCTTTCACATCTAGATCCCCTTGCACTGTCCTTCCACCCAAAATCACAACACTAAGATCAATTAAGAAAAAAGCACTTCTTAAAAGTTATTAGATTTTTATATCATATGATATTATTATACACTGCTAATGATGCTTTGAAATATTATACTGATATGTATCCTCATGCATAACTACAGAAATACTTACATAAGTTACATCAATATCATACAGATAATTTATACAGATTGTATGAATACTTGGTACCCAGGCTTGAAACCTGCAGATGAAGTTGAAGATAACATGAACAAGGCTATGTCATTGTAAAGCTTCTTGCTTTATAGATACCTGAAAGAAAAGCAAAGGAAAAATAAAGAAGCGACATGCAGAACAACCTCAAAATTAGAAGGAAGTAAAAATGAAACAGGTTTTAAAGGATACTGATAATGTAGATGAGAGGTATTCAATGTAAGGGTTCCTTCTTCCGGACAGTTCTCCAAAATATATCTTGACACCCCACCCACCTTTCAAAATTATACATCCCTAAATTAATCACTTATCCCATGGCCTAAGGGAGTTTTCAGGTGTAAGGCTGTTCTTATGAGGCAGTGTCAAGATATACCTGATGAAAATTATTGGTGGATTTCAAAACATGAGTTCGGACAGCAAGTTGGGAAAGTCAAGAGAAGATATGTTTAAATTAAGTTTTACATCCTTAAATTGAAATGATTTTACTTCCAGCAATTCTGGTGATCTACAGTTCCTATGGATTGATTTCTTTCTTCCCTCCCTTCCCCCAACATCATCTTTTTCTTCTTCAATTTTACTAATTTTTATATCTTAAAGGTGAATATGCATCTACCCACTTCTGGTTGTCACCATTAAGAAACTTGTAGTGTTTTTTCTCAAGTGTCAGATGAAAATACTTTAGAAACCTATAGTAAATGCAGACTTTGTAATACCAGCCAATATATGTATCTGTCACAATATAAAAGACCTGACCACCTGAATAACTCAGTCAGCCCAGGCCAGACACATCTAAATGACATAAAAATCATGAATAATAACAATGTATGATGTTTTTGTTATTCTGAATAAGATTGCTAACTACGACATGGTGACGTTATCGATTGACTTAGATTTACCTAGAAACCTGAAACAAAGAAAAAGGCAAATACAGAAGCGGGCCAACATTAGTTTTATTGTTGCAAATGCAATGCTAGCTAATGTCCCCAAAACCAAATGCCAAATAGTTTTCTTTAAAACCAGTTGAAACTAATTGTACTCAAAGTATGCAGGAAATTCATGAACAATTGCTGCTTTATAAAAGAGAATTTCTAGTGATTTCTGACCCCTAGTGCTCAGCCTTTTCACTTGAAGAGCCCTGTTGAAGCAGAGAAAATTACACGCTGCTTTTAAGTGCACAAGCAGAGAATTACAATACATTAGTACATCAGGGCTTTATGTACCTGTAAGCTTAGAAATGTGTTCAGTCCATCCCGAATGAAGTGCTCGTTGGGTTTTCTTCAAAAGAGAATTTTATTTAATTGTTCATTTCTCTTTCCAAGCTTGGATAGTGTCTATCATGTCTCATCTCTTCTCTTTTTTCCCTTGCATAATACTGTATATGCACAATATATGGCTTTTAGGCAGTCCTGCAGTAAGAAATATTCAAATAGAAACTAATGTGACATAAATGATTTTTACTGCAGGAGATTTTTCCAGGAAAAAAAAAAAAAAGGCAAATTCTGTAGCAGTCTTCACACAGCTCACATTTGTAGACCCATAGTAATCTTCAGATCTCAACAGTGCAGACTTAAACCTCTGGTTTTTATTTGCATTAGAGACATTGAACAGGAAAAAGCTTGAGGTAATAGAAAAAAAAAAAAAGAAATGAAAAGTGTCTGTCTCAGAAAGACAAGATTAAATGCAAGAACACTACTGTTGTTTAATATTAACTTTATAGAGAAAATATTTTTCTTGCTTCTTTTGTCATGCTACCAAGAAGAATGTATTCTTCATCAGAAGCCTTTTGTAAACAACTGGTTTGCTGTTGAATGTGTGGTTTTAATATCACTGACCTAGGACGTTCGGTTTAAGATCAGAGCCGCCTGGGAATCCAGAGAATGATACATATAGGTAACTCGATGACACCCGACTTGATTTCTTCTTGGCTGTAGTTACTTCTGATCTAACCATTTCAAATCAGAAAATGGTAAGATCAAGCCTGCTCCATCTTCTTTTTTTTTTTTCTGCTCACCACCAACTTTTTCTTTCTCTGCCCTGAATCAAAAGTGCTATTCAGCCCGCAGCCATATGTGAGCAATCAAGAGCTTGACACGGGGTAACTAATAACACCTCCTCCAGCCATCTACTTTTTAAATTGGAGCGTTGCCATTGATGTGTGCTGGCGGTGGCTCTGGCTTATGTAAGTTGCACGTGAGCAGCCGTGGGCACGGCGGCAGGACCAGCGGCGAGCCCCGGCGCTGCGAGGCCGGCGACCGCGCCAGGCGTCCGGCAAATGGAGCGAGGCCATCTGAAAAAAAAGGAGCGAGGTCAGGGATCACCGCTCAGCCCGATTTCGTAAGTGGCCCTAATGCGCTCCATAAGTATAGATCAGCAAAGAGAGTCTGAGCCAGACCCCCAGATCAACATTTGTTTTCGTTTTTCAGTGGCTTCAGAACACACAGGGGTCATTGAGCTGTTCGTGCTGGCGCTATTTAGCATTCATGGTCTGGAGGAAAATAAAGTCCTAACCTCTGACCTTTCGTTAGAGTAGAGCACACAAGGGGTGAGAGGTGAGGGGGAAGAAAAAGGGGGGAAAAAAAAGTGTTATTCTCCCTCAGAAAATAAGTGGCTCCAGTTCACAGTGCAGGTCTGGCTTGTCATTAGCACAGGACTGCATTTGCTAATATGGAAAGTTAGAATGTGCTGTGGTACAGGGAAGTACCACAGAAGATTAATTTTCCATGAGCATAGCTGGAGTAGCCCCTTCCTCTGCATTTAATACTTGTTGAGAAGAATAGCAGCATGGCCCGTCAGGATGAAGGTCCATGCTGAAGAGGTGCTCAAGTACAAGACATCTAAGCTGTTAGTTTTACAGACAACTCCAATGTCCCTCAACATTTCATTCTTAAATAGTACTCACTTTATTTACATTGACCCTTTCCTAAGATTTTTTTTTCCCCCAAGAAAAATAGTTTGTTTTTTATTTTTCCCTCAGATGCACGTGCTCCCTCTGAGCAAACATGGATTGGTTTCGCCCAGCATTATTAAAATAAATACCGTCCACGAATCTCAGTCAGTTCCACATGAGGTTCACTGCCGAGTAGTGGAACGAGGTCATGGGCTTGTGCATCCTTCTGCAAGCCACGAGACGGAAGCAGTTTCAAAACACTTCAGGTGGGTTACCCGTACCACCTAACTATTTCAACAAACGGCCTGATTTTCCCCTGCTCTCCCCAGCCTGGTAATTGATAGGGATGTAAAATTGTCGGTAAAACTGCAGCTTCTGGCTGAAGTCAAGTGATGTACTTGCTCTTTCCGTGGTTTAAACGGCTGCACGCAGAGCAAGGCAGTGCGAGGGACGGGAACAGATTGGCAGGCCAACAAAACAGCTGTGCATCTTATACCTCTCCTCTGAGCGAACAGAAAAATTAAGCCCACATCCCAAAAATATTTCGGTGCCGGAGGCTGGCGGGGCGAGCCCTGGAAAGTGGCTGGGCTGCTGAAACTTCCCCCCACCCCGGGGGTTTGCCAGCTCCCTGCTGCTCCCCTCCCCCCGGGCGAGCCTTCTGGGCCAGAGAAAGCAAATTCACTCTTCCCTGTACCTGGATGTAGTTAGATATTTAGGCACGACGCCAAGAAGACCGGGGCAGATATCCAGGGGAATTTAAACCTGCAGCGTGCTGCTAGAAATCTTTTTTGCCAAAATGAATCCTGCTTAAAACCCGTCAGGATGCCATTCCCGATGGCTTCTGTAGTATTTCAGAGGCATTTCGCATAGTGTGTTTGTGAGGCTGATTTAGTTTAGTGGGAGCTCAAAAAGCCTATGGATTAGGTAGAAATACATAAGACGGGTTTGACAAAAGGGTATTTGGACGGAGACTCAGCTGTAGCTTGCTGGCAAGCTCTTTAGAGATGGAGGGATCTGTGCGTGTTTCCCTGGCCTCATTTGGATCTCTCTCCTTCTACTGATGCAGCTATACTGAATAATCAATGTCTTGTCTACAGAATGTATTTTAAAGCACCCAGTCAGCATAGTTTAAAGAAATAGTGTATTTGTTGCATAACTTACCCATTTAAGATATTCCATTTTAAAAGCTTTTTTTTTTTTTTCATCTAAATTTGTACGCTGTGTTTGTTAATTGTATAGTATTGTTTCCTTCCCTCTTTCGGTGACCGAAGTAATAAGCCAACAGAGAAGAAATTTTGAAATCCATATCTGGGTGTAACATGAAAATTTCACTCTGGTATGGTCACACTGTTGTATTGTGCAATCAGCAACAAAAGCAAAACAGCGTGATTTATGTAACTATTCCCACTGAGAACTGTGAGTTATAAACACAGAAATGAAATTCTCTGTTTGAATTGTTAATGTCCACAGTCAGGCTACAACTCAGTTGAAATTTGCTGAGGGTGAATAAGGTAGAAGGATATTTTTTCTGTGGATTTTCACAGTGGGGAGCTGGAGTTTGGAAGGATTCGTTTGAAAGGTTTGTTGAAACCTTCACCGAGAAATTAACTTTGTCTTAGTACAAATATGTGAAACAAACTTTCCTCACCCAGCTATTTCCTGAGCTGTAACGGGGAGTGGAGAAGATCTGTTGAAGGCTGAGATGTGTTTGCATGGGTGTTAAGAGCGGATAACCCGCAGCCCAGTTGTGGTACCCACACAAATAATGGTGAATTTGGTGAGCACTGGCTGTGTACCAAGGAGCTATTCTTAGCCTTGACCCCGAGTTACTTGAGGGTGTAACTGAGATACTGCTCAGCTTGATGTCAAGGTGTGGCTCCCCAGAGTGAACTTCTGAGGATGCACACATGCTAACAGAGTTTAACTTGCTGCTGTCAAATCTTTCTAACTACTGTGGGGCCACAGACCCGTAGGTGTGAGAAGGTACGAGAAGTCAATATTCATGAAAAATGCAAGGTGTAGAGTGAAGAGAGACTTGTGCAGCACTGTAATACAGGAGGGACGCTGTATAAGCTTGTTCCTGGAGGAAGATATCTGAAAGAAACTACGGATAAATGCCTCTGCAACGAGCACTGCTACTGATTAATTCCTGCCCTCCATACATATATTCTGTGTCAACCTTTTCTGCCTGCTTTCAACTGGGTTATCACCTACACAAACCTAACAAGCAACACCATTGTTACACCATATAAATAATTTATATACAAATAATATATAAAGATGGTGTAAAAAAAAGCAAGAATTGAGATAGAATTTTTTCCAAAGTTTAGCCTCACTATTAAAGCAGATGAGACATGCTCCTAATTGAGTTTCCAAAAGCACTTTCTTGAAGTCAGCTGGGTCCTTAGAAGGAGTTACATTAGGAACAGCTTCTTTGAATCACACCTCGTTATGAACTCTAATTAGCCTTCTCATTATTTAGGGAGGTGAAGCAAGGCCACAACAAGTTTGCCTCCATGGCTGAAAGAAGCTGGATGTGGGATCTTCTGGGCTGAAGTACCTTTCGCCGGTGCTTTGAGACTACGGTGAGTGGAAGTTACCTTATATTTGCTGTAAGCATACAGACAGTTATCACAGGTCAATCTGAGCTATGTGACTCTGAGCAAAGACAGAACATCTACAGCTCTTTTTGAGGAAAAGAGAAACATCAGAGGACACTTTTTCCTTAGAGGAAAGGAAAACCCAGAAAATTTGGGAAAATTTAAACTACTTGACTTTATTATATGCTTATGGAAATCAAACTTCATTTGAGAGCAGAGAAAGTCTGCTGAGTTAGCTAGCTAAGTATACTCAGTAACTTAGAAAATATTAGTATATAAAATAAATGTGTGCAGGTACTTTACTTTTGAATACTAATGGCTGTACCAAATGCTGAAGAAGGCACTTCCCTACACGTTAGTGTTCCTGAGTGTATTATTTGCTACCTGTTGACATATCGCTAAGGCACGAAGTAGAAATTAAATCTTGAAAACAGAAAGCAAGAGTGGTGCCGACACCAGGCACAAAACAAGAACCCAGGTGTTTGCAGCTTTCAAAGAGATGCCCAAACAGTGAGTGGAGTTGTAGCCCTATAATGCAGATAGGAAATCTCGTTTCCAAAAACAATGATGAAGATGAACATGGGTATCCTTTCCCTAGACAGGTTTAACATCTGCCTGTTCAGGCCTTGCCTCTGCTGGTCCTGGCTGGGTTCAGCAACCTTTTGGCACGCTTGGGCTTAATTTTTAAAACTGTAGGTTATTTTATCCCCTTGCTCTGAATGGCAAGAATCACTAGGCTAGGCCTGTATGTTACAGAAAGATGTTTGTGAGCCTCAGGATTAAACCCAGTCAGGTTGTCCACACTTGCAAAAGCTGTCAGCCTCAGGAATAACCTTAAACCTGGTCAGGATCACGTGTCTGCACCAGCTAGGAACTTAGCTTAAGGTTTATGTTTTACACGTCTGCCTTATTTATCCTACCTTACTGGTCCAGATCTTTGCCACAGCCCTAACCTTGCTACAGATTTAAAAATGTTGGAAATGTTGCAAGTTTGGAAAGCAAATATTTTCCTTGGAAATGATGAAGGGGGAAGGGATGGAAGGAGATGTACAGGAGAACTGTCCATTTAGGGAAAAAATCCAGTATCACTGTAAACACTACTTTAAACATTCTTTCACTGTTCATTCTGACACAGGGTATTTCACATGAAAGCCTCCGTTGTGTTTCTTTTTTTTTTTTTTTTTTTACCAGACCCAGGGAAAAAACACTCTTCCATTGCTAACTTTTTCTGTCTATGTTTCCAGGAATTTTTTTTTCCCAGGCCCTGAAGTTTCTAAACATGTTTTAGGCCCTAAACTTGCAGATGTGTAGGTTGTATGACATGTGAAAGTCTGAGTCACCTGAGGGAGGGGTTGTACCACGATGTGCTAAGCCCGTGGGAAGCAAACCCTTCCTTCCTGTGTGAATGTGGGATGGAGCTATCCTGGGTTCTTTCAGGCCTGGAAAACAGGCTGATGTGGCCAAAAGCCTTCCTGGATTTCCCCACCCAGTTCTGTCAGTTGTTCTGTTCATGGATGTTGCTCCATCCTACCTCTTTTCCTTAGAACATCTTGGCTCTAAGATCTGAGCATGGCTTTGTGGAAGATGCTATGGAGAGTTGTTCAGCAAGGGACGTCTGGCTTGCCCTTCTATAAGAAGCCCTTGCTGTGGCTGGCTTCCACTGCCTTGTGTTGCTGTTCAACTCCCTACTCTTACCTCTGGTTTGAAAACAAAAGCAACAAAAAGAGCCTCAAACTAAACAAGCCAACACACACACCCCTCCTGCCAAACCTCCAGAAATTTAGTAGGGCTGTTAGGTATTTGGGGAATGTATTGGTGCATACTGGTAGACACCCGTGCGTGTGTTCATTACCATATCTACCTGTACGTAGCCAGGGAGCACAGCTCACTCGCCCAACAGAAAATGCTCTTAGGTTTTTCTTCACCTGCTCTTGAAGGCTCTGCCGTATTTTCCTCGACGTCTCTCATGGTTGCCAGTATGATCCTTTGATGACTGATAGCCCCGGCTCCTGCAGCTGAGATGTGGACCCGTGCAGCTCCTCCTGCTGCCTGAGCATTTCGCCGTGCTGTCAGGGGTTCGTGATAATGAAGAGATAGAGGACAGGAACCTGTCAGCCTGCAGGCATGAGCTGTGCTGCAAGCCATCCTGCATATGGCACGCTGGAAGCTTCCACGCTAGCAGAGGGAGAGCTGCTCTCCCCTGCTCTAACACACCCACCACACAAATACACACAGAGGCATTTAGCCGGAGTGCTAGTTAGCCCTGTAGATAGGGGACAAGAGATATGGTTAAGAATAAACCTGTACGGAGCAGAATGCAGCTTGAACTAGTGTGTGCTTAAACATGTCAGGCTTTCTAGTAACATCTCCTGCAAAAAAAAGCAAAGTGTAGAACCTGAAAATGGTTTCTACATGTAACTTTATTTTATATATTATCCTACACTTTTGCTAAGTCAGCATTGCTACTCTTCCGAAGAAAAACAATTATTTATTGATTCAAGATTTTTGAAAGCCCAGTACTTCAACAACTGCATTAGAGGAGAGGGGAAAAAAAACCCCAACCAACCACCCTTCAAAACATTATATGATGTTTTGAACGATTACAGATCTAGCTTTCCTGCCGGCATTCCTTTTTTTTTTTTTCCTGGGGGGGTTTAGATGTTTCCCATGAGAGACACATGGGCCAGTAAGTCGGAACAATCAAGCCTTTGATGTGGAGGTTGGCCACCCGGCTGGCCGGTGGAGTGGACCCGTAGCCAGGTGGCAGCGCCGGGTCCAGGGAGGTGATGGGTCAGCTCAGAGCTCCGGGCTGGCTGTCGGGGCCTCCCGAGTGCCTGGTAGCCAGAGGATGGTATAATTGGCTACGGTATTTCCTTAGGGTGCAAATCAAATCAAATCGTTTGACTGGCAGTGAAGCTCTTTGTTGCCCTCTGCAGGGACAAGAATAAGGAAAGCTATTTGTCAGATAGTGGAAAAGAAAAAGGAAAAATGGAAAGGGGGGCGGCAAAAAAAAAAAAAAAAAGTGGTTGGAGGAGTCTTGAAAGGCTATACATCCATGGCAGTAAATCATGGTGCACTTCTGGTTCTTTAAGAGCCCTTCCATTGTTCAGTGATTTATACAGCAGGCTGTATTTTAAAGAACTGACGAGTTTAATGCTTTAGAAAGGTGAGGGATTTTGCTCAAGAAAGAGGGGTGCATGTACCTTTTTTCATGAGTCTCTTTCATTCTTCAGTGTGATGTTTGCTGAAAAGATGATACTTTGGTTATGTATATGTGACTAAAATATATTTTTGTGCACCATGAAGTTATTCATAATTGCTTAATTCCTGCTGCACAAATAAAGATACTTGACTCTGGGAAGCCAGAACTGGGAGGCAGGGGAGATGGGAGGGGAGAGAAATAAGTTTTTAAAAAAGGCAATTCTGTCTAGAGGATGGCTATAAAGAAAGTTCTTAAAGGAACCTTCTCAGTTTTCTTAAAGGATCTCAAGAAACAAGAAGTATTTTATTCTGCTGTGTTATAGGTATTTTTAAATTGCAAAGTAGCTGAAATAACTAAAAGGCGGAAGGAGAATCATTAGGTAGAAAGCAAAAATAGAACCAGAGCTCCATTAGCAGAGTACCTTTCTCTGCTGTCTCAGCTTTTCAAGGCTGATGGGATGACAGCTTCTTGTTCAAGTTTTCACAGATTTCTTTACAGGCGCGTAACCCATGAACTTATGACTGAGAGATATACATTATACATGCATTCATAAATGAACATTGATCAGTCTTTGGAATACTTGATGATGAACTTGTGCTTCTTATGTTCCTTGAATATTAACACCATCTTACAAAATCAAATGTATTCAGATGTACCTTATGTTTTACGGGGTATTTCTGTCTTCTGCCTTTCAAAGACCTCAGAACCGTATAATCTGTGCTGAATAAGGAGATCAGGTGACTACATCCAGGAGCTAGAGTAGAGATTTTATTTCAATTAAACCACCAGGTTTTGTGTTTGCCATGTAATTCTGCCCTGGAACATAAGGAGGAAAAAAAAAAAAAGTTAAATAGTGGGGGGGAAGCCCTATATCACCAGGCTTGCATTTTTTGGCTGATGCTATGCCCTAGCAGAGCTCCCATTGCCATCAGTGGACATATACTATGGGAGTAGAAACGAGATGAAGATTTTAGGTCTGTATTTTATGACATGACGTGTGTCAACGGACAGGTGAGGCTGAAAATGCTCTGGTGTTCACCGTAGCTAGGCCTAGGCTGTAGGTGCACGTCTTCTCCGTGCCGCAGGCAGGATGCATCACCCTCTCTCACAGGGTAACCCCTCATTCTGTACTGGCCATGGTCTCTCTCTTTTCCCACACAAGATAAATGCTCCTCCTGCCCCTGTCTTGAGCAAACCCTTCGAGGTGATCCCTGCTTCCCCGGGGGAGCCGGGGATGGGACGGCAGCCGCTGTGAAGGAGTGTGGAGCTGTGGCTCTGGCAGAGGCTGCACCCCCAGCAGCCACCTTTCCTCTCTCTGCTGGGTTAGGAGTGAGTGTAGCTGAGCCATCTTGGGGGGGGGGGGAGGGCATTTGCTTCTTGAACAGCTATTCTTGGACTCCTCTAGGAAAAGAGAGCAGGCCAGGCAGGAGTGCTTTATTGGCCAGATCTGGCACATTGGCTGCCAGTTAATTCGTAAGTCTAAGAATGGCTTTCTGGCTCAGACCAAAGGGCCTTGTGGAGCAGTCCCCTGTCCCTGGCAGTAGCCGAGGAGAGCCACGTCAGGAAGGCTAGGAGAAAAGGCAAGGAGATAGAGATGCTTCTCCCACCACCCGTGGCTCGGGGGCGTCCTGCAGCAGCCACAATGCCTTTGTGCTCGGTAGCCTTTGTTTAACTTTTCTCACCTTATCTTGTCTAATCACTTCTTGGAGCTGTGCAAGCTTTTGGCATCCACAACATCCTGTGGTAATGAATTTCCATAGTGTAATGGGTTAAAAGAAGGTCCTTCCTTTTGTTTGTTTTAAACCTGCCACCTGTTAATTTCATCCGAGGTCCCCTAGCTCTCATATTGTGACAGGCAGTCAATGCCCAATCCCTCTGCACCTTCTCTACGGTGTTCTTGATTACACAGAGTAGGTCCCTTCTGACTATTAACTCTTCTTTTTAGAAAAGCTGTCCCTTACCAGGTGGTATGGGCCTTGCAAACGATCTTAGTCTCGCTGACGCAGAAAATGAGGGATATTTTAAAAATCCAACATGTGCTGCAACATAGCTCCTAAATACTCTCTTTTCTCTTTCTTTAGCAATTTAATCTCATTGTATTCTAAGTAGCATCACGTTGCGAGTTTTCTCCTGTCCTGGACTTACTGCTGGCTGATTACAAATACATTCTAGAAATACAAATGATAACAATAACACGATATATTTACAGAGATTAAAAAATATGAACATACACCTCATCTGTCACTACTGTAGCTGATTTCTTTTACATTCAGGTCACTCTCAGTCACAATAATTAGCATGAAGAAGTAATCTTGCTTTGTATTTTTAATATGTGGAACACCTTCAAAGGGGAACACGAATAAAGCTACAATTGCATGCAGTATCTGCTGCAAGGAAAGATTCTTAAGTTTAATGTGTCTTTCATATTTTAAATCAATATGATATGCAGGCCTGCAAGCGAAAGGGAGAGGCAAACATGATAAATTACTGGTTATAGAAGGTGAACAAAAATACCAGGACCTAAAAAATTATTGTGGAGATTTGCTGGGAGGGGGAAGGGAGCTGAGTACTTGGCTGGCTCCTTTTCTGCTTAAAACTGTGGCTCAGTCCCTAAAGTTGCCAGCTTGTCTGTTTGATGGCTTGGCAGGGTTCTGTCAGGAAATGTGCAAATTACAGCTTGTGGGAACAGGGGAAAAATACAGAAACGAGACTAACGTTGAAGAAGAGCATCTAACCTCACAAAATCAGTTTTTAACCTGGAACTGCCAGGCCTGGTTAAGGAGAAGGATTGGTTTCTTGTAACTTTAATCACATTTGAAGTAGTTAGCCTATTAAGCCTCGTTTATTCCATGATTCTATTAGCAGCTTTGATCCATGTCTGCAGCTCTTCCCCACATTAGGGTGTGTATAACATGTGTGGCTGCCCAAGAAAAGAAGTGGGAGAAAACCCTTTGCTCAGAACTGCAATAAAATAGCTGCCTTGCATACAGCTCGGGGAGGTTGCCCTACTCTGAGCACATGTGCCCCCGGGAAAATGACAGCAATCTCTGGGAAGGAGGATCAGCATAGGAAGTAAACACACTGCTTGGCCAGGTCTGACAGTCACACCTCTTAAATAACCGTCCTGGAAGAACAAAATTTAGTCAGCCGGTAGTCAGGGGAAGCAGAAGTATCCTGGTTTTAGCTGGGCCAGAAATGGTGCAAGAACAGGAATATATGAGGTATTTTGATACTACTGCTGTCCCTTTCAGTCGAAGCCTGGCAGGGCAGAGGTATGGGGAATCTGCAAAAGAAACCAGACTGAACTTTTGATCTAAAAAAAAAAAAATAATCATGTCACTTTGTTAATCCAAACCCACAAGCTTCAACTTTATAAGGACATTTGTGTTTTTCTTTTTCTGTGGTTAGATTGCCATGTTAGAAATGAAGGGTTCTGCTTGCACTATACAAGCTGCAATTTAATACCAATTAAATATTCCATAGATGGTTGAAAAAGTGCTCTGGGTTCAAATTGTCTTGTTTCATGGTGAATATATTTATTTTTATTCTTCATTCAATCACTCAACAGTTCTAAGCCTGTTGTAGCCACGCAAATAACTCTTCTGCTGTTCCCCTCAGAGTTTTGCAGGCAATCTAACTGCTAACCCCTTGTGAATGCAAGTGCAGATTTATAAGCACAGGTCTGTAGCAGATAGAGCAGAATCTGGTTCAAGTAACTAATTTGCAAGCCAGATTCTGTCCTGCCAACCTGAACACATCCTGATGCTGGAGCTCAGGTTTTGTGGGGCAAGAGCGGTGGCAGAACTACAATCCTTTTTCACGGGGCTTTGTGGCTAAGAACTAATGCACTTCATCATTAATGAAGAAACATTTTTCTACTGGGCTTCAAAATGAGTAGGAGCTAGCCCTGGCACCCAAGAGCCTACAATTCTGTTTCTTAGTTACCTCATCTATAATGTGAGTGAATGATACTTATCACCCAAAGGTGCAAAGCCTTTGCTAATAAAAGCGTTTCTCAGCCCAAAAGCTGTTGTTCTTCCTCTTGGGTTCTGTCCCATCCACAGCTCCTCTGTGAAGCTGTGAGTCTGCTGGCAACAGGAATCAAGTCTTATGGCTTGGGAGCTTTTATGATATTCTACAGTACTGTCTACCACTCAGCAAATTCAAGAATGGCCTCAGCCCTCTCTTGGCATTCATCTCTCTGTTGTCCTTCAGGTCTTCGACTTCCTTACTCCTTTGCTCTCTTTTTTGTCATTGCACCACCCATATGACTTTTTCTATTCTTTATTTCCAGCATTCGGTTTCTTTTGGTGTGTTTTTTTTTTTTTTAATTACTTCTGTACTGTAGATTCATATGTGACATTAAAAACCTGGGAGCTAACCCTTCAAGGTGACAAAGAAAAGCTGGGTCTGTGAGATCAGGGTGGATACCATGAATCCAGACTATGGACAGAAATCAAACTCTATCTAACTCTTGCATTGAAGCAGAAGTATCCCAAGGCAGACTTTTCACCTCCAACAGATGTTAACCTGTTGTTATCAGGCTCTACTGGATCTACTCTACTTTCACAGAATCCCCACGTGGCCCACCCCTCACTGCTATCATAACTGGAGTTTTTTCTGGTATCTTCCAGGCAAAGAAAACCAATGCCTCCTTTTAAACGACTTGAACAACTGATCGCCATCTGCTTTACAACATTTCTTTTTTACATGTATGAAGATTTTTCCATCTGCTGTACTCCTACCTAGTTCATGCCTGTTTTCAAAAGATGTTGAAGAGACTATCATTGTACTCTTTCTTAGAAAGCAGCATTAGAAAATATCTGTAACATTGAGCTACCACTACGGGAGAGGTTGATAGAGGAGGTGTGGTGGTGGAGCCCATGGGAGTCTCAAATCCTTGGAGAGTTTGTGTACTTATTTATCTCTGAGGACCCACATAGAAAATAATTCTTTGAATTACAATCTTACATACTACTAGTCAGATTGGTCTATTTTTGGTAAATGTTTAATCTCTTGAAGGATTGTGTCTCTATATTCTGCCAGAATTGGTCAATTTTGCTATGGCTGTATTACTTTGCATGTAACAGTCTACTTCAGAAAACGTCTACTGTCATAAAGCTGGTAATATGCTCATACTAAATCTGATTATAAAAGTTCCCATCATATTAGTTTGGGGAATATACCTGTTGGTATATTTGCCTTCCTCGGCGGGGCTCGAGAAGATGAAGCCAGACTCTTAACAGTAGTGTGTGGTGGGAAGAGGAAGCAATGGGCATAAGTTAAAATGAGAGAGGTTCAGACTGTATAGTAGGAGAAACTGCTTTCCCATGAAGAGAGCCAAGCAGTGGAGCAAAAGCCCAGGAAGACTGTGCAGTCTCCATCCTTGGAGACCCGCTTGGATAAAGTCCTGAGCAACCTGCTCTGATCCTGCAGCTGGCTCCGCTTTGGGCACAAAATTGGGTTAGAGACACCTGAGGTCCCTTCCAGCCTGAACAGGTCTGTGATCTTGTGATCCTGTGACTCTGGGACATGAGACCAGGACATATAGACAAATATGATAGAGAACCAAATGAAGGTTTCTGATCAGTTTAGTGCACCTCTCCTGAGTGATAACTCTTCACTGCTGGCACTGGCTTTCTTCTAGTGAATTAGTCAGTCAGAAAAGAACTGTTGTTTCCCCATACACAAATATTAATGATACTCATGATATTTTTTTAAAAAAATAAATGCTTAATTTGGCTGCGGTGCCTTGAGTAAGTCCCCACATCTGCTTGGATGTTCTTGGTCTCTGGTGGTCTTAGGTTTCTTCAGAAGCAGAACCGATCATCTGTCTTCCTGCCTGAATTTCTAGTACCTTCAGTGGTTTCATTTCCTGCTGTTCTGTTGGTGAAAAGGTATAGGAAGTTGTCCTGGTTTGAGGTAGAAGAGAATCAATTTTCTGTTCAGTAATTTTACTTCTCAGCTAAGCCTCTTCTACCTCTCTGAAATTAACAGCTTACTGTGCAGAAATCTGTTCGTTCTCAGAGTGATAAGACCGGTGTGTATGGTTGATGCCAAGGAACGGTATGCAGAGAGACTCTTGCTTATACTTATTGCTATAACAACCAATGTCAGCTAACTTTATTTGCCCCACTTGAGAGTCAGAAATGGTAAAGCATAGAGGGGTCACACCTGCAGGGAGAAGCAGACAGGACAGGTGACCCAAACTTGACCAACAGGGTATTCCATCCCGTCTGCCCCATGCTCAGTATAAAAGCTGAGGGATCAAAGGGTCAACCCTCTTTCTTCAATGGCCAATGTCTGAAGAGGACTCTGTTTGTTTGCCTTTGATCCCAATCTGTGTGTTCCTGACTCCAGATCTGGAATCTAGTTCCCATCTATTGCTGAGTCCAATATGGGACTTCCTCACTGCCAGTGAGGTCATCCTGGGAGCTTGATAAGGTTTTGTGTATATTGTATGTATTTCATCATTTCCTTTTTATTTTATTACTAATATTTCATTAAAGTAGATTAGCTCCTTCTAAACTCATGAATCTCTTTATCCCTCCTTTCCTCTCCTAGGAACAAGAGGTGGGGAAGAGCATCTATCGTCTCATTCATTGGCTGATTCAGCCTAAACCATGGCTGAAGTAAAGTACAACCATTAGATATACTCTAACAGATGCAACTCTGTGTTTATTGACACAGAGATGGGGGTCTAGAGGAGCTGAGAGGGCCCTTGTCTGTGTCCTGTCTCCCATCATTATGATTTGCTTTATGTGCCATTGATTTCAGGGGGGGCATCAGGTAGCAAATGAAGCTGGAGAATGCATTTGCAGGGCAAATGCTAGTGATGGGTTAACAAGGAAATAATTTCACTTGTTGCAAGTTCTGGATTCCTCTTTCTACTAACTACCTGATCCCTCAAAAGGCTGGTTGCTGCTGAACACCTTTCGCATTGGCTTGCCAGCTTTCTCACTGGTAACCTATTTACAAGGAGAGCAGCTGGATGCTTTCTCACTCTCAAAGGAGTCACACAGCCATGCTTCTAGTTGGGACGTGCTGTTTTGTAGAGAGCACTGAGCAGAACTGCATTACCTAAGCCTTTGCTTCCGATCAATGGTAAAAGCTTCTGGACTGTCTTTTGCTCAAGTTGGCTCTACTTCAAAGAGCTGAATTATGTGTGTGTGTGTATGCCCAAGCATATAAAACTTATTCTGTAACCACTCTGTGCTGGATGCAAACGTCTCTAGTCTGTTTTGTGCATGCGTGGGCCAGTTGGCAAAGTTTGTCATAGCAGTTTAGCAATCAAAAGTGGCAATGCCTAAACATTGTTCCGTTTTCATAAGTATATTTAAAATTAATGTGGCACCTCTAAGGAGTACTCGAGCAGAACTTCACTCCTCTTGCATGTCTGTTTCAGTCAATGATAGAGTTGCTTGAAGAGTAAAAGTTGACTCACGAGTAAAGGCATCAGCATCTGTCCTTAAATTAGAAATAAACAGAGGCAAAAGATAACATATCAGCTAGTATATTCCCCACATACATATAGTTGTTTACATATTTTTTTTTTAGTAAGAGATTGTGTGTTCTAGTTACGGCTTTTATTTTTTAATTGTTAGCCTTTATTTTTCCCCAGCATTAAAAATAAGCTTTGTCTATAGTACACAGGCAAAATGCCTCAGATTTATTAGACCTGAAATTTGAAAGACTGGTTTCCATTCTTGTGGTAGAAAACTGGCTTCTGCAACACAGAATTTGAGGCTTGAGGTTGGATTTTCCCGAAAGCCTAACGGAAATCTCCCACTGCATTTTAGGTTCATTACTTCTGCAACTTCATCCCTTCTTCCTCCTCCCCAGTGACTCCTTCCCCTCCAGTGTGCAAGTCATAAGTTGATATGGATGATGATAATGTGGAACACAGAGGTAGGTTTGCTGAATTTTAGGCTGAATGTTTCCTCTTATTCATAGACTAAGCTTCATGGAGAGCAGGAGAACCTCGAAGCCCAACAAGTTGTACGTAGTACATGCTTGAGATTCTCATGGCGGCTTTCTGTCTTGTTAGTAGAGCCTAGTGAAATTTATTTTCTTAACCTTCTATAGTCTAAAATGTAATCCTTTAAATGTATGAAGCCTTTTTTTTTTCTGTTGCTTTACAAATGTAGCTTTCCCTATAAATCCCATATCCCATCCACCGTTATGGTTAAGTGGTCTCTGTCTACAGCATATATGCAAGACAAAAGTTTATTCTTTTTTAATGCAGCATGGAAAATCTTCACAGAAAGCATCTCTCTAGCTTACAAAAGAATGTAATGTGCAGGACCAAACCTGTCAGCTCTCACCTGTTTCAGCTGAGACTTGTTCATTTTCAAACAGCTTTTTACAGCACACTATCTCACTCCAGCAAGGAGCAAATTTCACAGTGTGATTCAGTGAGACTTCTCACTCATTTAACTGTCATCGCATGAGAATTCCTGTCTCGTGAACAGAGGTAACGGGAAGGTGCTGTTTGTGAGATGTCTCAGCTTTATGAGCTGTTCTACATCCAGTGAAGGGATCAGGGGAAGTTCTGCTTTCCTGAGAGAAAGAGTCTCTGCTCCAAGCCAGCAGGAGCTTCTCCATTTCCAGCAGTGGGCAGAAACACTATATTCTGGCTGCAAAATAAACACATTTGTAAGAAAACATCCTCACAGTAGTGAAGGTCTGTAGCAGCCTGAGGTCAGAGAAAAGATGGATGATTTTGCCTTTGTTAGTCCTGCATATTCTCTGCTGTCAATGAATGATGTCTTTTGAGCAAAATGTGCTCAACTCTTTAATGCTGCTAAGTATTTAACAGCAAAGGAAACATTTGTCTATATGGTCCCTATTCTATCTGGAAGAACTGGAGTTGGGTCTGAATCATCACCCAAAAAACCAAGTAATTAAATATCTGCATTTAGTCTAGGATAATGACATACATGCTGTTATATAAAATATTGCAGAAGTCTGTTCATTACAAAAAAGTCTGGGAAAAGTATGTGAACACATTTTTGCTTCAGAAATGACCAACGTGACTCACCTGTCATTCGCTGCTTAAAGGTTGGACCTCACTTAAGCACAGATGACAAGTGGAATTTGCAATTGCTCTTGGTCCTTCTTGTGTTCTTTATCTACCCCTGCTATATGCAAAGGAATGCAAGTGTGTCCCTGAACTCTACACTGATGTGACAGAGAAGCAATGTATACGCTTTCCTCTCTCATCATAATGCTTCTATGCTGGACTGGTCAGAATTTAACTTTTAGCAAGATCTGCCAAGTAGTGGCTGGATCAAACTATCTTCTTCCTTTCACCAGTTAACTGGTTGCCTGTGCTTGCTATTTCCATGGGAAGTGTGATTACATTGGTTGTTTTTAACTGATACCTGGAAGCTTTCTTTAGGAGAATATAGTCTGAAAATATTTAGAGAAAAGAGGAAGAATGATACGTATGGTCACAAATACGACAGACATGCACCTGTAAGCATGTCACGTGGGAGGCGTGCCGTCTTCCCCCTGGTGAGAAGGACCCTCATGCCCTGATGTAGCAGCTGAGAATTTATTCCATCATATTGAGAAATCCCCCCAACCAAAACTTCAGCCATCTGTGCTACCAGAAACATAACCAATCCTAGCCAGTAAATCATAGCACCCCAGTGTTCTGGGCAACACAAACTCTTCAGTATGTTAAAACACTATTGAATATTGACAGCAGGATAGGATTTGTGAGGCATGATCAATCTCTTTCTATTTAAATAGCTTATAAATTACAGTCTGAGGAGTTATTATATACCTGCTGGTAAAAAGCAGTTGTGTTTTTAACAGATTCCTACACTTTTTGCAGTCGGAGCTTTCAAATCTGAGCTATAACCCACAGAGGAGCAGGAATATAAGCTTTTCTTTTGCAGATTAGATAGGATGGATACTTGTATTAATACTTTATATTTGCTTTCCTTTATTTCTGATCATATGGCAGGCAACCAATTTTTGTGTTTTTCTGAGCTACAACTAAGTACTCTTTTTCCCCAGCAGATTGTTCTCACATTTATCTGATTTTTAGTTTTTTGCTTGTCAAATTAGAACTTCTTAGATAAATAAACATGTGGGGTGTTTTTCTTCTATCTTGTGTACTCTTCTTTGTGAGGTAACAATAACAAGTGATGGTTACGACAATCAGACACAGGTAGCCATACAGTATCTCAGAGCAGAAAGCATACATTCTTCTAGCTGGATACAAAACACAAGTTAAAAGCCTTATCCTTTCATTTTTTCTGGCTTCTAAATCCCAGCCGAAGGCAAATGTATAGCTCAGCCTGTCCCAGAGCTGCTCACTCTAGCTTTGGCTTTCTGTGGTGCTGCAAAGGTAGGGTACCCACTCTTCCTCCACACAGGACTGCCATCAAGGAACATATCCCATAAATCCCTCAACTGTGTATCTTCACCTGCAGATATGGGATGTTGACACTGTTGGCTGCCAGGACAAGTTAGAGTAATGCTCAGTTTACTGTGCTTTAGAGGAAAACACTCAAGGAACCTTTCAGGAAAACCGTTTCAGGAAAGGTAGTGTAACACTTCTATTGGAAGAACTGGATTGTGCTCCTCTGTGCAGAAGTGTGTACCTGAAACTGTGCTTGGTTTACCAGTGGTAATTTACTAGTTTGACTTTTGGTGGACAAATGGCGGTATCGCTGCAGGTCCACCTTGTGTTGGCAAAAGGCTCAGATGGTTTACAGGCCTGGCAATGAACACTTTGGGGTGTGTACACGCCAAGTGGCACACAGCACTCTTGATAGGCTCAATGGCTGGTCAGCAGCTTGCATTTGGTGTGTTGATGAACTTAATTCAGCCTATTGTGTCAAATGTACATTGCATCGTAACAGCCTCTTTTGACAGGCAAATGACTAAAGAGGCAGCAAATTATGAGACAGAACAGAGAGACAGAACATGAGGCTGTTCTTCAGCCCTTCATGTAGGGGTTCCTGCTGTGCAGTCACTGGTGTACACACTCACAAACATGTCTTAGCCAATATGTGGGACTCCTCTCCAGAGTGGAATCTTAAATCCTTTCTCCAGAGCTGTGCAGATTTGTCTCCCACCGATGAACCAGGCTGACAAAAAGGTTTGAAAGCTTCTGAATGAGGGAGAGAAGAGCAAAGCTACACCCTGGGAACTGGGGGGTTGAGGTGGTCAGAATTGTACTAGGCTGTTCAGGAGGACAGTTAAATTCTGGGCAGGAAAGACATGTGAAAGTTTTGGTGTCTCTTCACTTTGGTATTGTGGCTTAAATTGAAACTGAAAAAGTACTAGACTGTAGGAAGGCTGTCCCCACTTTGTTGTGCTCCTTCACAATCTCAAGCTGCTTGAGGCAACTTTGGACACAGAGTGAGGATGTGTGGGGATCACTCAGAGGAATGCTTTCTTTCCTCTGCTGGAGGTAGTTGTTGTGTGTCTCCAAGGGCCATACATATCTTTTTCATAACCATATCATAGTGTTAGCCCCAACCACCTGCACGTGACTAATCTGGACACGTCTGTAGTCTCTAATTTGTTGTCTGATTCCATCTCATAGCAGATATTATTAGGTCTTAAAATGCATGATTTCATACTTGTATTTCTAACTCTTCAATCTGAAAGGGCGATAAGATCTTCCTTCCGTCTTCCGTATTGACAGTTTTCTATCCTTGCTGATAGCTAATTGTCATTCACTGATTCACACTCCTACTTTTGTACCGGTAAACTATAAAAATAAGATCAGTGCCAGACTTGGTCCCTGAGGAGCTCTCCTTGATGAACTAGTTCTCTTGAAGGGGAGTTGTGCGTATCCCAACTGTACTACCCAAAGTAACCAAACTTAATGTGCAAATGGTTGGGGAGCCAGGATGAGAGTAGGAGCTGGGGCAAGAAGGATGTGAGTCTGCCCAGGGAGGTTCACAAGTAAGCAGGAGGGAGCTGTCGAGAGCTGCACCCAGAGCAGCCAGAGAAAACCATAGGTGAAGAACCAGCACCTTGATAGCAAGCTCCTCTTGTCAGGTAAAAGCCCTTTCAGCATCTTTAGAACCACTTGACCATGGAGGCAATGACCACCTCGCAGGGGAAACTGCGTTCCTTGCGCTGGGGGACTGCAGGAACACTGGGAGCACTGCTGGAGGACATACACCTCACAGCGCAGGAATGTTTGGCAGTTTTAAGAGTTTCCATGGAGGCAGGTTTTCAGAACAGACACTGCTTTCTGTTGTTTGGGACCCAAACATTGCTGCATTGTACTCTCACACGAAAACCAGAACGCAACAGGGGACAGGAGTATGTTTGTTTACCTTATTCTCATTTTCTGAAAACAGAATTGTGCCAAAATAAACAAATGATGAGTAGCTAGCAAGAATTAATTTTTTTTTTAATACTCTATATATTTTAAAGTGTCGGTGACAAAAGCATCAAGTACATGTAGGCGCACACACCCTTGCTATTTTGGTCTTTTGTGTTTTCTATAAGTTTTCTTGAAGGAAACTATTACTAGTAAAAATGTATGAATAATTTTTTACTCTGCTTGAAGAATGTTAATTTGTGTTAAAAACAAAAACAAAAGAAGAGAAACATATCCTGTATCAAATGCCTATTATTTAGTCCCACATTTAGTCCCTCAGACCTGTTAAAGTTTACTGTTAACCAAAGTTGCCCCATTTACACTCCAGGACAAATTTGTTTGAAATACAATCCTGAACTTCATCCCAGACTGCAGGAAAACATCCATCCACATCTGAAGAGGATTAAATGCAAGCTCCCCAAAGCCCCGTCTATCTATCAGCAACCCTAAAAAGCCTATCACTATAGTGTCTAGACACTGAGATAACCCTCCTGATGGAAGCAGATGGTAAAGACCTCTCCACATCATGGATTTCCATGAAAGATATAATGACACAAGGTTAGATTAAGAGTCTCTTGGCAAAGCTTTTCATAGGAAAAAGACACTACCATATTTAGATGCACACAACAGGAGGAAGTTAATAGTGATTGTTTTGTTTTTTTTTTTAAATTCACCCAGGCTGAAAATTGATGAACCTGAGCCTGGACTGTAGTAATACATGAAGACTAGAAAAAGGAAAAAAGAAAGAAAAAATGTATGGCAGGGACTCCAGAGCAGATTTACATCTCAGGAAATGAAATGAAGGAAACTGAAAAACTAAAAATGGATGCATTTCCTTGAAATAAACACATATGGGAATGCTTTTACTCTAGTGAAAGAACTCTTCCTGAGTATTGGATGCAAGAACAGTCAGAGTCTCATTTAAGACTTAGTAAGAATAAAATTTAAAACCTTCATGACCCAAGATGTGTACCGAGTGGAATGATTAATAGGCCTAGATCCCAAATACTCTGAAACCCCCTATTTACTCAAGCAAGGTCCCATTGACCCAAACAGTTTGACTGAGTGCAGCATGTGGGACTTCGCCCTCCAAATCCCCATGAGCACAGTCCTCCAATCAGAATTCTCTGTATATAAAGGAAAAGGCCTATGAAAAATCTTGATTTTACTTTTTCCCCTTCTCAAACCTCTACTCACCCCCTGATCTTGGGTAAGAGGCTGGATTCGTTGCAGCATTGCTCAATAGGATTTTGCTGTGTCATTGACTGTGGTGACTTTAAACATTTTCCTTGGAGTGGAAGATGGGCAGATGGGTTTCTGGGCTCTGTAACACACTCAAACAGCAGAGGAAATATCTGGGAATCAAAACAGTATCAGACAATCTTACCAAGTTTACAGCTGCTTCTAAGTTTATAGTAAGTAAACAGTGGGTAGAAAGCAAGTGGTTCACACATGGTAAAATGGGAAAGTCTAGAAAACAGTAATAATTCCTAGACTTGATTCTTGTCAAAAAAATAATAATAATAATGTGTATATGTTTGTTAGGAAATGAGGACCGGGTTGGGGGGGAAAGAAACTTCATTATGGAATAATCAGAAAAGCACTTTTAAGCCAGATGAAATGATGCTCAGGCAACTAATTCCCCAAAATTACATCCTATACAAAGAAAATCTGTGCTGTTCTACCATGAGGAAAACTACATCTGATGTTCTGTAGCCTCTCCTAAGATTTCATCTTTAAGCAGGAGCGATCCAATTTGGAACGGGTGTGGAGAAGGGCCTCTAGAGAATGGGCTGCGCTAAGAGTGATCAAACCTGAGTGAAAAAGCATGATTTTTTTTTTTTTTTTTTTTAACCTGGCAAAATAAAGACAGAGGAGGTAACGTGACTTCTCATTCTAAATATATTAGGAGGAGAGACAGCTACAGTCAAGATTAATTTTTAAAGTTAGGGACAATATTGACATGATAACAAGTAGAATATAATTGTGAATGCACATAGCCTCAAAAAGGCTACCATAACAGCAAAAAGACTACTAGCTATCAGAGGGTGTGTGTGTTGGAACAGACTTCTACAAGGAGCAAAATAACATAAAAGACCCAGACTGGCTTTATTTATTGACAAGGGACTTGGTGCCATTGTGCCAACACTGATAGAGCTGGCATGTCACGCAAATATTTATTGTAATTTATTTTAAATTAATCTAAAAATTGATCATGGGATGCAATATATAAATTAAATAAAACAAATTTCCCGGGAGACCTTCACTTTCAACAGCAAGGTATATAAAAACCAAATACCAGGCATTATTAATTTGATATAATACATTCTCAGGATATTTTGTTACGTAACTGAAAGATGTTGGTGGCACCTTTAGGGGTAAAAGAGTCTCCTTGTCTAACAAGAGAGCATCAGCCTGTTTGCAGAGTAACTTCACAAGCACAGACCTGTGAAGCAATTGTTCCCACCCATTTTTCCTGTCTAGACTGACCTTCCCTACCCCTTCTCCCCAGCCAACACAATACAGCGACATTTTGATTTTTCTCTTACCAATGCAAACATGTGGTTGGGTCCTCCAAGATTAAAGACAGGGCAAGCCTCATACCTTTTATCGGCCAGCTGGGAAGTCTTTGTGGAACAAAACCTGATGACTTGAATTCTTTCTTTGGGTGGTATTTACTTAGAAATTAGTTAGAGGCTTTGGCTGAGCTTAGAGCCATGGTGCACTAAGCACTGTATGGACACACGTAGCTTCTCTCCAGAGAGTGAACAAGGTAAAAAAAAAACCCAAATGTACAAAATGGGTACAATAAAACAAAAGGAAGAAATTATTTACTCAAGCCATGCCCTGAATTAATCAAAAAGTCCAGTAGAGGAAGCAAGGAAAAGAACTCCCACATCTCAACCTTACACTTTATGAAAAGAATAATATTGCTTTGGATGTGCAATGGTTTCTGGACTATGATTAAGCAGGATCTATAGCTACATGCATAGATTCCTTAGCACCCTATATATATAGAGGCCGCAATAGTTTATTTCCCTCTTCTATCTAAACAAATAAAAATATTATACAAATTTATTTTAATTGTAAAATTTGACTGGTAGAAGGCTCAAGAAGTTCAACAAGTAGCCTATCAGTATGAAAGAATAGTTTTAAACCCTCTGTTAAATGATGCTGTCCCAGCATTCTCTTACTTTACAAACTATATCACCAGGATCTCTATTAAAAAAAAAAAAAAGGCAGGTAGGTAACGAAAGGATTCTTTTTCATTTATAACATAGAGTGTAAAAGGAGAAAAGACACTCAGTGTTTTGGGAGCTTTAAGACAAAATTAGGGAATAAAGTGAAGATACCAGATGCTCCGTAAAAGAGAACTCATTGGTACAGTCCCCATTTCTTAGTTTCTGGAATAACTAAGGTGTCTATTACTGGCACAAAAGTAGCATGTAAGTTGAGTGTGCTTAGGCAAAGTGAGATAGCATAGGAAATACAAATTTCATATTTAATCTAGTGCCACATTTAGAAAAGTCCAGACCCAAATAAGACAAAAAAAAATCCTGTGGGATACTAGGGGAATGACTGGAAGTGTTGTCTGGACTCCCATGTGCCTCACAGCTCCGACCTCACTCTACCAGTTGTGGCCGTGCAAAATCGGAGTTGCTCTGTGATGGGACTCTGGGTGGTTGCATTTTCTGCAACCATACTGTCACATAGATTTACCCCTTTTGGTGCAATAGCAAATTTTTGCCTTTGTCTTTGAAGAAGGTATTTCCTGGTCGTGCATCAAGAAATAAGGTGGGTAGAGAGAAAGCCAACAGTATGAGGAATGCAACCCTGTGTGCACTAACACGTAACAGTTCCCTGAAAAGGAAGACAACAGCACAGTACATTTTTTTTTTCTCTTGGGGGCAAAACAAGTCGGTTACAAAGCTCTGGGGATAGGAAAAGAAAGTGCAAGATAATCAAGGGAACATCCCTTCAAAGCATGCCACTAGAAATGTGCTATTTCAAAAGAGACATGTGGAAGGGAGGAGAGGAAGCAGCCGCGAGATGGGTAACAAATCAACAAAGGACAGACTTTTGAAATTTACTGCTTTCCCTAGTGGCAGACACGCGGCAGTCGTGGGTTGAAAATGGCAGTAACTCACATCAGGAAAGCATCTCTCCATCTGCGCACTTAACACCAATATGTATGGATGCAGGTACGTGACAGGAGCTTAATGGGTGGGAGCATCATCAGCTGGGGCTTGGAACAAAGACATTAACGCCTCTGGAGGTACTGAGACCACGTTTCTGCAATTATTCCAGAAATAGTCGAGTTCTGCACGTTCCTCACAGATGACTGTGCCAGCCAACCAGGGAGAAAGGATGTACAAACACATGGTTGTGTGTTAGGGCAGGGCTGAGACACTAATGGTGAGGAATACCATATGTGAGAGGGCACACTGTGGTGACACTCCATCATTTCCCTTTTCAAAAGAGGCCCTCCAAAAAAATGGGTTACAGCTTTTCTTAATTTCTTCCACTCTGGTTAACCTCTATTTCTTTTCAGTACTATGTATGTGTGATGCTTTCTTTAAGCAAGTTGGCCCTGGTAGGTGCAGGAAAGCTTGTTTGCTCACACTTTCCTTCACAGGATATGGCCTTGTAACATTCTATAGTGGGATTTGGCTTTGGGATAGGTACAAAAAGCTTAGCCTTTAAGGAGGACGTTGGGTCAAAGTGGTGGGAAGAGAAGGAAAGTAAAGTAATCACACTGCCTTGCAGTGATAGTTCACCAGTGGCTTGATAAGAAGCGGGGGGGGAAGTGTCTATATCTTCTGCACAACAAATTTTACTTTGGGTGGGAAGGAAGAGGAGGAGGGGAGGCTGTGGGACCTTGAAATAGCTGTTCTGACTGCCTTAGCACACGGTGTTAGCTCTGCTATCATCTTTAGAAATGTTTTCCATGGTAGATATAATGAGATTCACATCACTACTTCACTGTTTGTGGTGTGCTAAGAAGATGGCAGTGTCAGAGAGGGCTGAGACAGAAGTGTCTTTTCCTAACGTGTTGTTGAAAAGAAGGGTGGGTATGAAGGGTGGTGGGTGGGTGCTGGAGGAATGGAAGAGAAATCTTGTAAATGCTCGGTCACAACTGTAAAAATTGTATGTAATTTGATCCTTTCTGAAGATTTTTCTAATATCTAAAAAGGGGGATAATCTCCAGCTCAGCATAAAATGTTTGAGGGGATTAGCTATCCTTCCCGGTCAGACGGATAGCGATAATTCACACTTCACAAGTCTCCCAGCAGCTAGACTCTAATAACTTCAGTAAGGTTAATAATTATCCTATAAAATTACCTGGCACTTGAACTGGCAGCTGTTTTTACTGCCTGGGAGGTGACTGTTAAACAATCTATGTCTATTGGCAAGCAGCACCACATGTGTACCCTTGCAAACCCCTTCCCCCATGATGGGTATGTGAAATTGCGTAGCACATTCACCACACTATTCACTTATTTTTTGTATCCTGCCTGTGTTCATCACTTCAGATACCAGAGGATATATGAAGTGTGTCCTCCAAAGCAACATCCGTTCCAGCTTGGCACCATAAACAGAAATAGGTCATTGGTACCTGTGACTTTGTCAAAGGCAGATGAGGTCAAACACTGTAAACCTAGGCTTTAAATCATAGCCATAGGGAAATATATATATCACTGCTGCTTTAGGCATCTCTGTGCTATGCCCTGGTTCAAAACCTGCTCTTGACATGTCCCAGCATATGCTGTGTGCTGTTCAGTCTTGATCACTTTACCTCAGAGGCCAAAGGCAGGAGCATTTGGTGAAAACGTGCATGGGATTTACAAGAGGCAGATACAATATTAGCTAGATGATTGTTTTATTTGAGAGGTTTGGACGTATTCTGAAAGAGGC
This sequence comes from Tringa tobata, assembly GCA_033628505.1. NCBI lineage: Eukaryota > Metazoa > Chordata > Aves > Charadriiformes > Scolopacidae > Tringa > Tringa tobata. Next base: position 11,252,853 of record JAHREE010000131.1, read on the forward strand.
ATTAATTATTTGTAATGGTGTGACTAAAGCTGGTTTTCTTTTATTAGCTAGGAAGACCATGATTTGATTTTGAATTAATTGGCTGGTGCTGCTCAAGCAGGTGGTGAATCCCGCCCCCACCTCCAGTGGCAAAACCATGAATGCAAGTAGCTCACACCTTTAACTTATTTTCCATAGGCTGAAATCTGATTGTTGATTTCTGATCTCCATTCCGTTATGGAAATTTCTGCTCACCACAGCCTCTTTCTATATTCGGCTTATCTCTGTAAGATGAGATCTCTCAGCATCAGGGAATCCTTGGGGCTGACCTTTGCAAAATAGTAATCAAGCTGATAAGCTGTCTCACTTTTGGCAGTTGTGGCTTCCTCACTACATTCAGTTTCTAGATTTAGGGTCATCATTCCAATGGACTCAAAAGAACAGAAGAGAGAACAGCTCCAGTGAACCTCATCATTTCTGAGCACCCAATAGGAGAGATCTGCCTGCAGGGAATATCACCTGGTAGCAGCACAGGCTTTTGTAGACAATGACAAGCGGAAAGAACAAGCTGGTTCTCAGAATCTTTGCTATATTTTGTTGTCATTGCTGCATATTTATGAAGGGCCTATTAACCAATGTGGTTCTCAAACCTGCAGGCAGCTATACATTGACATATGGTGATAATGTGTGGTCACATTCCTTTGCTCATGTAAAACCTGGTCCAGGACCAGGATTATAGACAAGGGATGAGCTATACCCTTTAACATGTTGGCTGACTGATGCTAAGAGACTCATCTGAGAAGACTTAGTTACAAACACGACACATGCATTTTAAAATGGAGCTGCATGTCAAAACACAGTTTTTAGAGGAATTTTGAGTTCAACCTTTTTATTTGGATTTAGCCCTAATTTTTAATGCCAGGCCACAGAAAGAACCTGTTTCTCTTCTTTGTTTCTCGGGTAAAAACAATCCAGTGCTGTTTACCTCTGAAATGTAGCTTGCAAAGGAGATTGCAAAAGGAACAGAGGCTAAATTAAACCATCACTTGCCCCAGGTGGATCCTTTGCCTGCTGTTAGAATGCAATGGAGCTGGGTGAGACATGTCTTTGTGGCATGAATTCTTTTAGCATTAATTAGAGCTAAAATATCAGTAGCAATTAAACAATATTAGGGTTACTACAAAATTAGGGTTAAAGGGTTGAGTGCTCAAGGCTGCTAAAGTTGCACAGGTACAAGAAAACTTTTATGTATTTCCCTTGTAATTCTTCACATATATGAAAGCAGGTTCCTAGGATGAGGTTGGCTGAGCCTGAATCAACAAAATATTGTATACTTGCCTCTGTGTGTAGAAGCAGTTTTGTTTTGAAAATTTACATCTGAAATTAGTTTCCTTGTTTTAATTCATTTAACACAGAGATTTTTTTGTGTCAGCTGAAGACTCCCTTTAATGCTTCTCCTGACTATGATATTCTTGGTAGAAACTTCTTTTCTTTGCAGAAACGCTTTTTCTTGTGCAAAAGTTTTCCTTGCTCAGAAATGCTCGAGGGAGAGTTTCAGTGGTAAATTTGCAGTATGAATGTGTGTGGAATTCAGCTGGCTGCAGGGATCTCCTTCTGTAGTCTATAGGATGATGGGCACAGGCAGGTTGGCTGCCATTCCCAGTTTTCTAGGCAGTCTGTTGTGTGACTGTAGGAAAGCCCGCTTAAACTCACAGTTCTTCAGTTGAAGAACAGATGAAGAAGGACATCTCCTTCTGTCTGGGGCTGCACAAGCACCCAGGAAATTCATGATAAGACCTCCAGCTTGAAAAGTGTCTTGGCTGGATTTTGTTGTATTGTTCATCAGAAAACTCAGAACTTAACAGTTTTGAGCGCTCCAAGGCCTAAGAATTATTATGGCCTAACAGAAGTACGGACAGTGTAAACCAAGCCCTAACTAAGAGTGTTACAATTTGGCTTTGTACCATCATAGAATCGGTCAAGGCAGAACTTGTAAGCACTGCTATTTCTTCCCAAGGGAGTGAACCAACTGGGGATTTGGCCCAGAGGCTGAAAACACACCCAGTGCAGTCAGCAATCTTTTAGAAATGTATTGCTTGTCACCCCTCACTACGTAATTAAAAGGAATGTCAGACATTTCTGAAAAGACAGTGGGTGACTTGTCAAATGTAACAAAGAGAGAAAATAATTTCAGAAAGAAAGAAAGTCTATGTAAATTATAATACCCATCTTTTTCTACACTAAACCACAGCTATGATCATTTTAAGTGATTTTTGTATGGCATTTTAAAATGAAATGTGATTCTCTTGTTCATTCTCTGGCAATATGCCCTGAAATATTCCATTAAGTGTTTTCAATTACGTGCCAGTCCCAATAGGATCTCAGTAAGAGGTTTTAAAAAGGTATCTTATCTAGTACATTATCTAATGCAGTTTGAATGCTATCAATGTTGCAATAAATAAAGATAAATTAAGTAATATAAAAAACCTGTTGTAGCTTTGAATCGATAGACCGGGTAGCAGCTGAGGAGATGCACATATGTACTCTTCTCCTCAAAGAAAGGTTTCAGGACTTGGCACCGGCGCAAGGTTTTTATTTAATATCTCATTTCCACCACCTTGTGTCAAAGTCTATTTCAGGAATAAAACCAAAATGAAACCTAAACTACATTATTATTTCTGAATGCTTAGATGAGTGTATTTTTGAATCGTATGGAGGTACGATATCTGTATTATGACACAAATTACTGCTCAAAGGCTGAGTAGAAGAGGCTGCTGAGAGCTGCAACTAACAGCACACTTGAACACTTTGCTTTTCTGTGCAGAAGCAGAGTAGAAGAGGGTGCACACATGCGTGTCCCTCTGCGTGTGCACGGGCTGGCCGTTTGTGTCACTGCCAGGGGAGCTGATCATGTTGTCCATTCTAGGGAATTCATTGGAGAAGTTTATCCCCTTCCTTTAAACGCTTGAACACATACATCATTTTACTGATACGAAGTCTCATATTTCAGCAAAGGAAACCTCTTTATCAATGTAAACTGTTCACAAGATCAGTGTTTTGAACTTGCTTTTGTTTCTTACTCCAAACCGCTTACACTAATGCTTAACTTGACTACAGGTTTGGCTCTACTGCTGTCTGGAATGGAGGTGTGGGAGAGCTCATATAATACAACGTGGCATTGCTTCTCTGACTTGATGGCCTAAACATTAAATGTCAATAGAAATTCCCATAGAAAGGTTATTTTTAAATCCCCATAATAATCTTGTGTAGGAATGGTGGGAACAAACAAGCCAATTCATTTTCAGATGGGACTTAATTGCTTGTGAATATAATTGTGTGATATAGTGGTAGTAGATATGTTGACTCTGTAGTTTCTTCCCAGGACCATGATTTATGTCTTTAACAAGGATCCTAGGATCAAGTTGCTCTCCTCTGCCTTTCTTATGGTCTGTCAGTGATTCTTCAAAGTCCTTACTCACAACCCTTTGTTCTAGGAGCCCCTTAGCCTTCACAGCAAGAAGTTGTGAAAAAACATCATTGTTTTCATATTTGATGACAGGCTGGCTGTTGGGAAATGAAGGTAAAGAAAGGAGAGCTCCATCACTGTCCAATTTGCTTGGTTGCAAGCTTCTTAGCTTCGTGTCGTATTTTAACAAGGATTTATAACACGCTGACTGGCTAGGGCCTCAGGGTTGCTAGAAGTAAAGGATGGAGGGAGGGAACAAAAGCTGCTAATAGAAATGTAACATTACATTATGATAATTAGCATGAAATGTGAAGATTTTTATAAATTGCTTATCTGTTTTAATTATTCTTGAGACATCTGTAATATTAATGCATGGATAAAGAACAGTTAATTGGAAAATAAATGAGAGATCAAAATGTATTTTCCCCCCTTGTGTATATCAAGGGAAGCCTGAATATTAAATCTTGAACTTCCAAATTCTTGTTATATTGCAGAAATGTATAAATTAATCAAACATTTATTACATAAACCAAGCCTTGTCAAATCTCAATTCTGATGAATTAACTAGTGAAGGTGTTCTAATGCTGTGAAAATGGTGCAGTTTGTTTCATTTTCTTAAATAATTCCTTTGTCAACACCACCACAGCAAAATATATTTGTAAGTATATCTGAATCTGTATGACATTTTCCTTCTTGTCCTCTCCCTCTGCATGTTTCACAAATGTGAATGTGTCATACAGAAAACTGCATGTTTTAAGCATGAACAAAACGACTATAGGACGACAGTACTTTCCCATTAAGTCTTCTTGGGAGCCTCTACAAAGCAAAACTATATGTATGTTCCCACTGTCTGCATGTATTAACGTGTTATGTACGTATATGCATGCTTGATCATTGGAGAATAAATGCAAAAAAACAATTAACCGTATGGGTTACCAGAGACATAAAATTGAAAAGATAGGAGGAGAATAAAACCTGAGAAATGTAGCAGATACAGAGAGAAACATCTTTAAATCAAAAGTAGGACTTAGAGTTTCTGCTCTGCTGCAGTTTCATGTTTATTAAAAGGATTTATCCTGGGATCATCAAGACTGAGGCCACTAGCTGTTCAGTTCTCCTCCATTTATCTTATTGATTTCCAAGTTATGAGGATTACAAAATCTAGTCATGCAAACCCCCCTCCAAAGCCTTCTGCAGGCTCCATGAAAACACATTCTGCAAACAACACAGAATTCACTCTTCCTTCGTTCTTGCTTCCAACCCTCCCCTCCCCTCTAATTTTTCTTGCACTATAATGAGTACACAGCTAATGCTAATCAGGCAATGTCTCTCTTATATAAGCTCTATCATTTCTTCTGTAAATTTATTTCGTTTTTTTTATTTTTTTCAGAGCAGGGAGGGTAATATAGAGAAAATCCTCAGAAAAGTAGAGAGATTAACATACAGATTAATGTATATGCTAACATATGTGGAGCCTATTAACTGCAGGATGTGTAATTGCTAATCACTCAAGTGCAAGTTCTGCTTTTCTGACATATCCTTAAGCTTTGTTTTAGAAAGAGTCTTCCTTTGTGGATTGTTTTAAAGAAGCAGCCCAGTCACCATGACACTAACTGGTCTTTAAAGAAGGGAGTACATACCGTATTTTGGACCAGTGAGGTGACACTGGTCCAAATGCTGAAATTAGAGTTTTTCCTGTATTTCCCTATTTATGGTCTAGCTGCACCATGAGGAATTGCCTTCAGTGAGACTAATGTATCTTGCCCTCCATATACCTTTAGGTTTGAGGTTTGATGTAGATGTTTTCTTGTTGACATCAGTGGAGGACTCCATGAGGTTACAACAGTTTCACCCTCACTGCGGGGACCAGTTGAAATTGGTAGATCTTGTTTCAGACCTCGCCAGAAGGAGATATGTGAGGGTACTAGCCGGGAGCAGAGTGAGCTGGATGAGGTAGCAATGTTGTTACATGTGGCTTTTGGAGAGATAGAGGACCTTGTTTGGTCTTGCAGGGCCAAACAGGGACATGCACAGAAGACTGAGCTTGGGAAAGACTCAGTCCACCACAAAGCTAGGAGGCGGGTGACAAATATGGTCTCTGGTCCCTGAGCTTGTGATTCTGTTGAAGTTGATGGCCACTTGCTATGCCTGTGTCCAAGGCTGCCACTAGAAGAGCACTCATGGCCAGTTTTTGACCTTCATCTGTCCCAAGTTTGATGTTGCAGCTCACCCAGACCTGCTGCTGCACCTTGTGTTCAAATTTCCACTTCCATCAACGCCAAATTTTTATTAGCAGCTACTTTGAGCAGGCCCTGCCTATCTCACAGGTTCCCCAGGCTGCTTTTTGTTTACTCATCTTGTTAAGGACAAATGCAATTATAGCAACCACATTAATAAAATCATGGCTAAAGAAGCAGCATCCCTTAGCTATGGTATAACTGAAACCAATTCTTGTGTGCTGAGCTCTCACCCTGGAAGTGTTAGGGCACGTAAATCACAATTTTATGACATTATTGTCGCAGGTATTTTGGATTTTATTGGTCAAGCACAAAATTCTGGTTATTTTTATCATTGTTTTTTCTTTTACTTGACACAGTCACTTATGTTGTAAACTAATACTGGGGGTGGTTTGAATAAGGAGTACTGGTCATGCGTTTAATTTCAGAATAATGAAAGATTTATTATGGGCAATCAAGTAGAATAACAAAGTCATATTTACAGATGTTATGTAGCAGGCATTCCTATCTCTAGCATCCCTATTAAACCCTAATAGATGTGGTTTATACATGTTTTTTGTGTAGCAGTTTTTTTCATGTAACAAATGGCAAATGCCGTAAAGGGATGATTCCCCCAAACTGAAACCTGGTAAAAAGAGTTACTAAGCCCAGTTCCTAAACGGGACCTTCATTGGTCTTCATTTTCCAGTTTTATACAAAATGGGCCACTTTGCTTTCCAGGTAAGAATAATAGAGCTCCACATCTTACACAGAACTTGAAAAATATATGGAGTGAATGTATTTCCTCCCAGTTTTCCCCTACCTGCCCATTTGGGTACATCCTCGGGGTAAGACACACCCTGGACTGGAGCCCCAGGACAGAAGTGAAATCTTACTCATGGCAAGGGGCTACTTCAGACCCTTGGGAGATGCCCGGGAAGGGAGATAGGACTCCTGTCTGTAGGTTACAAGATATGAGACCTTCTGTTTAAACTGCTCCCCTGAGCTGGGTTTTGTGTGGGAAGAAACCAGATCAATTCAGTGAAATTCAGTGAAATAAAACAGGAGCACAAAAATCTCCTGTGCACATTGTTTTAACCCATGGGTGGAATCAACACTCGGAGGCAATCCGGCTTCTCCCAACGCGCTTGGTACTAGGGCTTCGAAAGTGGGCAGTGATCAAGGCTGTGGGGTAGAAGGAGAACCCCTCATTCATGGTATTTTTGTATGTCGAATGCATCCATAGGCATCATTTTTCTGACAGAGGAGTGTGGTTTAATAGGCAGTGCAAAACAGAAGATGCCATATTACAGACCCAATGCAGTAGGGGAGATGCCTTTTGAATATTGTTATTAATTATATCTAAAGCATCTGAGCAAGAAAGCAAAATTAAGATTGTAATTTAATGGAATAGTGAAAAATGCATTACCTAGCTGGATATTTGAATAAAAAATGCAAATAAGTGGGAGATTTGAGCAGTGGCTTATGAAACTGTATTCTTCCTTTTTTCCATGTGGCTACTTTTGGTTTGCCTGTCTGCCTCTTTGCAGGGTTAGCCTAATTATTTTTATTCCCATGGGTAAGATATTGTAAATGCACACAGAGGATGTAGCATAGACCATGTGTGCATTTTTGCATAGAAATATACATTAATTCACTCATGTATACATATGTATGACCTCTTTCTATTTGTGTTTATGTGCATACACATACACCCAGTATATCCAATATTTTAAGCCACCAGAGACTTGTTTTAAGCACACATATTTCCAGAATGATTCCTTCATCTATAAGCCACAGGAGTAAGCCTTCCTCTCCCTGCTCTGTTCTGATAAAGCTGCCCTGCCATCACTGACCTGAAATCTCAGCAAGCTGATGGGTAGATCTTGTTTCTGATATGCATTTTGATGAGCCTTCAGTACAAATCCAATCTGGGTTGCAAGCTAGCTGATGCATGGCTGGCCTTCTGTTCCTTATTTAACACAACCATATTTTTCTCATTCCATATACCAAATTCTGTTTAAGGGTCTCTGTTCAGGCCTAAATTTGAAAACAAAATATACCTCAGCTGATAAGAGGAATCTGTACAACACAGCAAGTGAAAAGAAAAAGCTGCACGCGTTTACGGCCATAATTTAGTACACAGATGGTAACGATAGGAGGTGTTGGTTGCAAGAAATGGGTTGCTCAGGAAGATTTGCTCAGCTGAATTTTGATTTTGTTTCCAGCAGACCTCCTCACATGGTATTGTTTATGCAAATATACCCTCTTTTCAAAAAGCGTCTGGCTTCAGAAAACCCCTGGCAGTAGAGCACAAAAGCTAAGTTGTACAGCAGCTAGCCGAGCTGAAAAGACAGGCTGAATGGAGCAATGGATGCAATATGCAGGCAGCCAGACAAACAGAAGAACCATTCTTTTCTGGGTACCAGTGGTGTGTGGAGAAGGCAGCCTACCCCAGAGGGAGGAAAAAAAGGCCCTGAGAGGGGGTTAGCTGCCCTGCTCCTATAGAAAAAATTAAAAGGCTAAAGGGACCAGAGCCAAGTATTATAGACCAACTATGGTTAAGATATAAAACTGCTTTAACCCACTTTTAGGACCTCTTGTGGTGTTGCTAACTTTGCCAAGGGAAAATTAATTAGAAAGCAAATCTAAGTTGCTTGTAGGTAGGAAAGATGAAAATGAGGAAAGCAAAACAATTCCTACAGCAACTTTCTAACCTCTAGGAAAGAATGAAGAGGTTTTCTTTTTGCTCTTAGCTTTAGTAAATAAGGACACTGGCAAATATTTTTTCCAGCGGCAAACACCTGGCTCAAATGCAATCTCTGTACACAAGTACAATTACATGCAGTCACATATGGACAGAGAGAACAAGTGAGCACTAGTATAAGGATGTCACATTGTGCAATATGTGCATAATAGGAAATACTAATGTTTTTTAATGCAATTTAACACATATATATATATATGTACTTTTCACCCAGCAAGTGTTTTATTTCTACTTGTAATCTAAAGCTTGGTAGAACTCAACCATTGTGTAGTGAAAACCCATATATATAGTGGTTTTTTATAACTTCAGCATTACCACATTATTTGACAGACACTGGTGTCAGTGTCCAATATCTTTCTATGTCTCCTTAAATATTTGAGATAATGCTTCACAAATACCTTTCCCTCCCCCAGTGTTTAAAGAAACAGCTGTTTGTGTTAGTTTTCTAATAGATGCACATTTTGCATATATTTTCCCAAGTGCTGCATATAAGTACAGCAGGTGTGTTTAGCACACAAAACACACACAACCTCAGAAACTTCCAATATCATGTTGTATGCATAACTGCAAATTCAACTGTAGATGCATTTAATCTATTTTGCTTGGTGTTTTCAAAGGGTTTCATATGTTATGAAGAAACCATGAGCTCTGTTAAGTGAAATTTTTGTCAGGTCATTCCTATGTTGACTATATGAATAATGTATTTTTAATTTCAGCATTTCTGGATGCTCATCTTCTAAATGAAAGAACAAGTCTAGAATGGTTGTTTTAAAGGGCAGTCAGAGATAGCGTGAACAGCACAGAGAAAGCTTCTTGAATTGCAGTTTTGCAAAATCTGGTCATTAATTCAACCTTATATCTTATTCTTTTTATGCCAGAAAATCTGAAAACTGAGTACAAGGGAGGATGGCATCATCTGCATTTCAGTGGCCTGCCTTCAATATAAAAGCTATCTTATCTCTCTTTTTTGTCCCTCTATAAGAACAGTAGCAGAGACAAGGCTTTTTGGGAGGGTTTGGTGTTAGAGTGAGGGGTTATTTGCCATCTGCCATCAGCTTGTACTTTGCATATCAATAAAAAAAATAATAAACTAATTTTGGGCATATATGATACAGTTAATGTGGAAAGCCCATTGTTAGGGGAGGAATAGTATATTCTTATCAGTGGCTTTAAACAGCTATTCATCATTTCTAAAGGGCAATTATTTGGAATCTATTAAACTAGAATTCATAATACCCCTGCATACTGAATTTTAAATAGAAATCTGTATTTAGATGAAGGAATACATTAGTATAAGTCATTAGAGCACTGCAAATCCATGACTTGTTCATTTTTTACTCACTTTTTTTGAAAGAATATGAAGTATCAAGGATGTGAGAATTGAAAGAAAACATCACAAAGTCTTCCCTTTTGAGGGAGAGTTTTGGATAACAGCATATTCAACAGCTTATTCACTTTGTTTTAGATGTCACAAATTTCTGCTCAGAAAATAAACTATCCAGGAAAAAAGTTTCAGTAAGCAAACAGAAGACACATAGCTAGCTAGGTAGGTAGACAGACTAGATGGGTGCATCTGTTATCTAGCTGTTGGGCAGTCTAGAGGTAAAGGACTTGGTTCCAAAATTGTTGCTTAGAATAGTAAGAAAACTCATCAAAGGACACGGGACAGATATTTCTTAACAAATGTTTTCTAACGGGTGTTTCATTTTAATGTGCTGGTTATTCAAAGTTGTTTTTACAAGGCTGGGTATCAGTGAATAAAAATAATTGATTCAGAAAATGTAATAGAAAATGATAACAGGACTGGAGAATAGCAACTGTTTATCAACTGAGTAAATGCTAATGAATCTTCTACCAGGCTGCTCACAAATAAGTAAAGCAAGGAAAAAATCCAAGACCCAGCAGAGATAAATAGATAAGCTAAAAATCACCATCACACACTGCACACATATTTTTGCAGTAAATCTGGTTTAGGAGATAAAAAAGCATAGCATATGGATATCTTGCATCTGCTTTGGAATTGCGTGAACACCATTTGCTCCAGCAAACACACTGTTAAAACATCACTTCCCATAGGAAGCTGTTTGACACACACATGCACACGCATAGGTCTGTGCACATGCATAGGTGTGTGTGCGTGCACACGCTCGCACTTTTGTACCAAGAAATTTCCCATATGGAGAGTTAGTCTACTGAATTTGATATATAGTAAACAATTAACTGGTAACATGAGAACATGAGCTCCATATCTGCTGCTCTTTAGGATCTTGCTACTCATTAATATATAGCCACAATAAAACGACTGTATGGAAGAAAAGGTCATGCATCAGTCTGATGCTTTCTTATCTTTGCAAGGATGATGTTGTCATACTGTTTCTGTAGAAACAGAAAGAAATTATACACAAACCGGGAGATGTTAAATAAGCTTTCTGGGCTCCTTGTTGCACCACTGTGGATGAGTAGAGAGGACGGAGGGTGCATATTTCAAGCCATGGGTGGGCACCATCCTCACCGGACCTCCCACAGGGAGAGCAAGACTCCCCCACAGGACCGAGTGACTGCCAGCCCCTGGGAGCATTTTGGTGTAGAGGGTGGAATGGGCTGAAATGGAGGAAAATTTTTCATGTTCCCTGAAAAAACCAAGCAGTTGATTTATGACAAGCTTTTTTATTGCCTTGTTAATATAGCTCTTCGTTATGGCTTTAGAGAGGGAGATTTATTTGTCACTCTGCCTCTGTGGTTTTGGGTTGGGCAGAGGATGCTAGATGGTCTTAAGCAAGAATGCATTTTTGTTGCAAAGATCTTTCCTGAACTGATTTTCCATGCTGTGGAATGTGGTCTACATTTATTCTTGCTGTAGGGAGCAGAAGGCCACTGATGTATTTCTAGGTGAAGAACTGTGTTAGCAGTCTTGCAAGAGCGTTCGTGAGCTAGACTTCAGATAAACTAGATTTCACCAGGTCAGGCCCCCTACAGCTGGGCGTGTGCTGTGTTTATCCCGGGTCTGTTGCTAACCTCTGTACAGGACACTGTAGAGAGGTTGGTGCTGGTGTCTTCTCACAGGTAATTAATGACAGAACGAGAGGGAATGGCTTCAAGATCCAACAGGGTAGGTTTAGACTGAACATTAGGAAAGAATTTTTCACAGAAAGGGCAGTCGGGCATTAGAATAAGCTGCCCAGGGAGGTGGTTGAGTCACCATCCCTGGATGTGTTTAAGAGATGTTTAGATGTGGTGTTGAGGGATATGGTGTAGGGGAGAACTTTGTAGAGTAGGGTAGATGGTTGGACTCGATGATCCCAAGGGTCTCTTCCAACCTAGATGATTCTATGATTCTATTACTGATACATGATTACATGATGCATTAATCTAAGATGAGACTGGTGTACTCAAGAAACTTGCATGGACTTGGCATAAATGGGTCTCAGAAGCATTTTATGACCCACGTGATCTAGCAGCTATGGTTTGATGCCACTTGAGCTTTTTCAGTTTGATCATGATAATGGACGAATATACGTTAATAGTCACGGCAAACTCAAAATAATCCGACTACGCTTAAGTTGCAGTGAAATAAATTTAGGTTTAGATTTGTTATGTAACATATGCCAAAAACTTGGTATCCCACACCAGGACAAACACAGTTCAAGTGATGTGTGATAATAGGAAAAGTCAAGGAGATTTTTTGGATATACGTGTCTAACTTAAACCTGATGCAAAATCCCTACTTAGTTTTCACCATGGCTTCTTTAGGTTTCTCCTAATTTGCTGAAAAGAACTCAATTTTAAATAACATCAAGCTAATCCAAAACACATTGTTTGGCGTAGCAGCAGTTTAAAAAATGGAGCTTTAGTTAAACAGCTTTAGTTGAACAGCTGGGAAGCTTCCTTCCCAGAAAGGGAAGGAAGATTTAAAGGGGAGTCTTTGGTCTAAATGACTTACCTGGAAGCCAAGCAACAAGATATTGTATAAAATAATTAAATGTTCTGGGTGAAAAACTACTGAATGGGGTGCGTGCTCCTGCCCTGCTCCAGCAAAGCAGCTGAGTACATGTTCAACCTGAGAGCACAAGAATGACCTTTGTGTTAAATTGCACTATTTATGTGGCTTAAAGTTAGGCATGTGCATAAGAAGCACTTGCAGAATTGGGTTCAGAGCGCTCATCCCTTTACAAAATCAATCCTGGCACGAGTGGCTTGAGATCAGGTCAATACAATTAGTAGCTCTCAATCCCAATTAGGAAACCTGAATAGAGAACAGTTAAGATTGCAAAAGAATTTACATTCATATTTTAAATGTATGCTTGAAACACATCCAGAGAGCCATGTTCTCCATTAATTGTCATCTTGTTAAGTTTAATACATTAATGATTTCTTCTCTGTCTTGTGCAGTGTTCAGCACATCAGAGAGAATATCACCATAGACCTGTCTACCCCGTCAGCAGTACGAGTTGCAGAATGAATTGCTACTGAATCTAAATTTAGGTATCATGAGAGGATACGCTGAGCAAGTGAAAACACAGAAGTGAAGTGACATGCCATGGCTTTGTGGATGTGCGGATACAAGCAATCACAGTTTAAGAGACACAGGCAAGCTGGTGAATAGACAGAGGTCCTGCACTTAATGACGATTTGTCTGAAGATCAAGGATCTAAATATACCTGATCTAACACAACAAATAATCAAATTGTCAAGTGAACTTGAACACCAGAACAAATTCAAGAAATCTGTAGCAAGATAGATGGCATATACATTTGTACTTAAGTGCTAAAGAGTGAAAGGAATGGCTTTCCAGCAGTGGAATATAATAAAAAAGGAATGTGCCTTCTCCCTTCCCATGCATTTTTATTCCAGCTCCAGCTAAATTTATGTATGTATATGTGCTTTTTTTTTTTTTTTTCCCCAGAGAAATAAGTCATCCTAGTTATGGCACAGTCGAGAGGAATTGGTTTCTTTTGCATTTTACTCAGCTTCATACACAAATCTCTGCCTGCAGATCACACAACATGGAGGACTGGTGAGCGACAGAGGCCATTCTCTACCAACAGCAGCATCAGGAGTGGCTGCACTGTGCAGAAAAGGTACTCACTCCCCTCCCTGATTTTGAGGCCTTATTTCTAAAGAGATCATCAAAAGGATTATATGGGTGGAAGAGATGTAAAACTCTACTTAAATTCAAAGAGATGGTATGTTTTAGTAAGCAACCTCCCCCCTTCCCTCCTCCTCCAAACCCATGAAGTGATGATAAAGCAGCCTGGTAGGCTGCATCCATACTGTGCCATCTCTCAAACCCTTATAAGGAAAAGAAGCTGTGGCATAATTAATACATAGGATAGTTGAAGATATTATTCATTTGCTAAACTGGAGTATAAACTGCAGTTAAAATACTTTTAGTGCCTGGGTCTTTATCATTGTATAGTCATGATCAGCTATTTTTGGATAAAGTATAAAAAGAGGACTATAAATCTTCCTGAAATTTACAGTGAAGAGTACAGTTCAGCATACAATTTTCCCCTGCTCATGGAATTGTAATAATCAATACTGTATTATGCTATTGCTGGAGTGCACAGTGGCATTTAACTGTTTGGTTCAGTAAAGACACTTGGCAGAATAGGGAAGGCTATTCAGGTAATTTCCTTCTAAACTTTTGTGTTCCCTATGGAAGTCCTTTGGGGAGACTGTAGGAAACATTGCTCCATACGTTTTGGTTTTGTTGAAAATTGTAATATATTCATCAGGGGGAAAAAATCAACAGAAAGAATACCAAAATTTTTCTAACAAAAGACCAGACAGGTGTTTTTCCCTGTTGATATTGGATATTGATATCATCATATTGGAAGGAACATACATATCATCTTTTAGTTACCACTGTGGGTTTAGGTAGTGAAACTGTGCCCGCCTTCTTTTTTCGGAATGCAATGCACAGGTAGTCATCTGTAATTGAAACCAGCAGGAATCTTTGCAAGTGTCTTCACAAAGAGATGCAACAGGCTGATAACGTGTGGTACAAAGCACCTTCTTTCCTTGCTGACTTTGGAAACTTCACTTTAGATCCTTAAGCGAAAGGATCCTTTATGTGAAAAACAACTCTGCTGCATTTTTCAAATGAAAAATGTTTGCATGCTTGCGTTATGCTAAACCTTGCGTGCAAATCATCTTACTAAAATGATCATCTGCATAGTAGATCTGATGTGTTTGACTTGCGCTGTACTTAAGGAGAACAAACATATTGTTTCCATAGCACAAGCCTTGGAAGGTCTCAGGTGTTGAAGGTAAGCCAGAGGAATGTAGAGCTCTTGGGACATATTTTTCCCCAGGAAATCTGGGAGTCCTACCTGAAACTAATGGAGGACAATTCAGAGCAATTGTCAGGCCCCTTCTTTTGAATTCACTTTTTTAGAACCACTACAAAGGAACTTCATCCCTTCTTACAGGTCAAGTTTGATAGTTTGTGTAGTCACTGAAGTGAGAATAAAGCAAAGCTATCCTTCAAGAAAATGAAGCAAAAGTTGTGGTTGGGTCAATGTATTTCTAAATACATGCAGAAAGACCCAAATCTCTGTTTAGCAGAATGGAGCATGCTAGTGTCAATAGCTAAAGACCATCTTGGTCTATTTCTTTAATGAGGAAAGTGCTTAATTATTAAGAGATTTTTGTAATTTTATGTGCTTTATCAAAATAACGTAAATAGGGATTTCAAGTAGTAATTACAGTCATTAAAAAAAAAAAAAGGAGAGAAAGTGCAGATCATTCTCTGTGCCATGTGTGATAAGAAAACAGAGGCACCTACAAGGAGTTATAACTAGTTACTGAGTAGGAGACACTTGAAATTTTCATGAAGAGCTGTTTGAAAAAACAATGAAGAAAGGCAGATAAAACCCCCCATTATTAACTAATGTAGTCATATGAATTTCAGCATGCAGCATGCACGCTACAGATACTCACGGTTTATTGTAACAGTGAATTAATAAAATTGTCACAATGGATAACATCACATATTCTGGCTACCCGAGTGAATAGGAAGTCCATTGGGGTTTCACAATAACAGCAGCTTTAAAATAAAATAATATAAAACACCAAGAAAAAACAAACCCTAACAGAAAAACCAAACCCACTACCATCAAGATAAGTTATTTCTTGAGTGGTGAGCAGCGTAACCTTGGTCTACTGCAGCAGATGAAGGAGCACTCTGAGCACATTGCCTGTTTGTAGGAGTTACATTCTTTGCATGCGCTTCATAGTCGATTTTAATCTTCCTGATTGAATTTAGGGTGGATATTAAAAAGCAAGCTCATCACCTTCTGTGCACTTGATGTTTCAGCAAAAGGAGCACTAGCTAGTGCAATATCTCCTCCTCCTCCAACAAGATAAAAATTCACCGAGCCACTCCATGGGCTTTAGCTGCTCGTCAGTGCCTACAAAACTTATCACCATTTACTTTGTCTTTCCTCATCACCCCCAAAATAGATCTTCCAAATCTGTGTCTACAATAATGCATACCATCTTTTGAAGATACAGATATTCTTTCAAATATAAAAAATATTGTTTCTTGAAGATACCCTAGATTCACCTCTACCACTTACAAATTAGTGACAAAGTTAGTTAATTTAAGTGAGTTTAAGGAATGTTTAGCTAACTGAGGGATTTGGAATCCACACCAGACATGTAACTTTTATGGATTCTTTTCAGATCTGGAAGAAAAGCAGGATTTTTCACTTTCTTTTAGAAAAAAACCCCCACAAACCTACAAAGGAATGAAAATGAGCATTTTCTGGTAAAGTGTTTATTGAAATGAAGCTTTAGTTTCTACTTCAAGAAGAGGGAAAGGACTTAAAATAACATACTTAGTCCCTAGGAGGTATTACTCTGTATAGTTGTTATATTAATAATTATAAATGCTTTCAATCAATAATAAACCTATTCAGTATTACAGAAATGTATTCAACATTACGTTGCTGTATGCACTGAATACATTCTAAAGGGATCATAGTCTCCTTCTGTTGATGTGTCTTTCATATAGACACCATTAAAATGCTGAAAATACCTGAAATACAGTCAACACACTGACCTGAGAGCAAGAAATTCAGGACTCATAGAGCTGTAGGTGGCATGTAGGCAGTAAAGATAGAATTCAGACAGGAACCACACATATTTCTAAAAAAAAGACACATCTTGGAATACTACCATGACGTCATCATGGTTATGCCATAGAGGCTGTGGAATCCCTATCCCTGGAGAATTTCAAAGCTCAGACGAGGAAAGCCCTGAGCAACCTGTTCTAACTTTGAAGATAGCCCTACTTGGAGCTGGAGGTTGGACTAGATGATCTCCAGAGTTCCCTTCCAGCTTCATTTATGCTATTATTCACTAAACAGTTAACCCAATACAATGTTAAGAAACAATCATAAATTCAGTAAATTCATTATATAAACCAACAATATAAAAGAATCAAAATAATCAAATTCTGTAGGTTTTGAAATACAATGCCCCCCTTTAGAATATTTTGTAATTACAGACTAATTTGATGGGTTGAAGTGGGTAAGCAGTAATATCACTTTAGACATTTCTAAAAATGAACTCACTGTTCTCATTGACAGAAAATACTTCATATAAAACCTTTGAACCACATCCTCCAGTCTTCTGCTTTTTCTATACCAGACCTCAAAAGGCTTTTTTTTTCTGTACAGTTTCAGTGGTTTTCTTTTCTGAACCTCATGTCTCTAATTCACATCATCTTTTAATAACACTGAATTTGACCCAGTATTAGCCAGGCTACTTTACAACTGACACTCTTTTTTACTTTTAATAGTAAATAAAATGTGTCCCTTTCCCTGTGAAACACATGAATTATGCATTTCCCATTCTATTTTTTTTCTTTGTGGAAAACTTTATGAAAAAATTTAATTCCTATGAATTTCTTGACTTCATTGCATTAAAAAACACTATTCGTTTAGGAAATAGAATCTGCAGCACAGAATTAAGAATATTCCCCATAGAAATCATTTGCTTTCATTGCACTGAAATAAAAACAAAATCATCAAGCCCCTTCACTGCCAAGGGTGCTTGCAATCTCCAAAGACATTTTTTTATTAATAATTTTCAAACTCTGACAAAGATTGCAAGTTCCCTTAGTGTTCTTTAGTACATTATACATTATTTTTCTTTTCAGAAGATTCAGATTATATTCATAGGTGTTTTAAGTATATTATATCCATGTGAAATTATATGGCCATTAAAGATTGTCAAAGAACGCAAACACGTTGGGTAAACAAATCCATGTAATCCCTATTGATGGGGCAAAGTACAGTGGATTTTTTAAATCTGCATTTACCTTTTGTGCCCTGTGCACAGCATGTGAGACCCCCTGGATACAGCCACAAATTAAATAGTTGTATTATAGCTGACAACTTATGCAAAATTGTCAAAACCAACAAGCTGTATATGCATTGATTTACTTGTTTATTTATTTCAAGATTTTTTACTGAAGACTTACCAGTTTGCCCATAAGCCCAGCTGGATACTGAGCAACACTCAAGTGTACTTTTCCAAGATGTGGTACAACCTTTGTAATACTGTGTATTATAATAATAATTATTATTATTGGTGTTCAGAAAAGCCTGTATTGTATTTTGGTAGCAAACAATTTGTTCTGCAGTCTGCCTTTTAATTGAAATATTCACAAAGAGCAAATAATAACCATCCCAATGAGGCCAAGTAAACCTAACACAAATGAAAAGATGTAAACAGCTGCCATCTTTATTTATGCCTTTCAGAGAATCTATAACTGTCATCAGGCATATAGCGCTTTTGTTTAACCGGTTAGCTGAGAAGGCAACCAAACATCTACATGGTCTTGAGGTATGATGGTGTCTAATTTGAAGGCAAGGCCATATCAAAAAGAAATCTCCCATTGCGTGGGGAATTTGAAAGCAACAGATGGTGCTACAGTATACTGTTAATACTTACCGTGAAAATGATTAATGTTACAGTTAATTATTTCACCTTGTGGCATGCCTGTAAATATTTTAGTAACTACCTGTATGAAGTGTTCAATCTAAGCAATATTTCCTTTAGTTTCTGTCAATGAAATTCCATGCACAGCTGATCCCCAACATACTTGAAAAACATGTGTCTGTACTTATGGAGCTGAGGTGCAATGCCTAGCAGCTGTGCTCAGCTCTGCCTGTTACATTTTTGAGCAGTAGCCTTGTGCCCATTGCGGCTGCCCAGAGGAACAGAATGCCTGACTGCGTTGAGTCTATCCTTGAGACAAGTATGGCCAGGGTCCACTCAGGTGAACCCTTCCCTTAGTGCAGTTATGGAGGATATCATTCAATCTCTGCCTATGATTAATGGTCATGGACTCCTAATACACACTGTATACAAATCATAAAAACCAAACATTAGTAGCCTGAGAATAAGCATCTCCCCCACTGTCAGTATGGTCCATTAGCATGTGGCCTGACAAGCATGAATCCAAGATGTTCTTCAACTTTATGGTCAACTCCTGGTGAGTTTAGGCAGCTCAGAATTTGTTCATGCTGCCTTCAAGATTGCTTTCACAATAGATAATGTCCACAGGCAGTTGCCCAGTTGTCCACCATGTGGTAAGCAGTGCCTATGAGGAAAATGGTAAAACATTCATTATGAATACATCTAGGAAAGCAGTCTCTGGAAGCCTGTCCTGCAGATCAGCTCTGAAGTTGTGTGTGCTGTTAGCTAGCATGTTTCTATGTCCATATGCATTTGTAAATACAGCTTCCTCTATTTATATATAATGAATGTGATTCAGTTTGCCTTTGGCCTGCCTTAAAAAAATTAAAAACCATTGGTTCTCCAAGATTTGGTAGAATCTGGCTGTCAGATTCACCTGCATAAAACACTAGAGCATCTTGCATTCTCTTAAAATTCCAAACTGATGGTTGGATATTATCTTTTTTATAGTTACAAAGTGATGAGTACATATGACAGAGGGAGGCAGAAGTTAATGTGTACCTTCCATTTCGCTGGTTGGCTGCCATAGTGCCTAGACATGAGAACTGAGACCCCAGAGACTCCTTGTGCCTGCTGCAGCAAACACTAAAGGATGAGGAAGAAAGAAAGGAAGCAAAGATGGAATGATAAATTAGACCAGGGGAAAAAACCAAAAGGGAAGACAGTTAAGAGAGGGAGAGAGAGGGGAAGGGGCAGAGATGGCAAATGACAATGTGAGGTCAAGTTCTTAAAATACAAAACAAAACACAGACTTGTAGTGTAAAGCATACACATAAAGAATCTGAATTTAGTTTTCCAGACCTATTTCATTTTTTATTGTTTTAAATGTCAGTACTTTGAAACCTCAGAGCTTGCTGTTTAATCTTACTTTTCCTTTAATGCAATCTTTGTAGCAAGTATACCGTATAAACTGAAGTGTTACCCAGCAAAAGTCCTTGCCAGATCCTGAACTGAACATTTCTGCAGTTCTAAATGATCTCCTGTTCAGATAGTTCAAGACGTTGATCTATACAACTGATGTTTAGGTAATTATGAAAGGAGATGGAACAGGTTGATTATAGAGGTATCTGGGGGGCTGATATACAGACTAAGTCCTCACTGACTCATTCCATCTGTTGGTGAACACTAACAAGAATGTGGTTTTTCAGTCAAATACAATGAAGTATAAAAGCAAATATCTTATATTCACTTATCATGGATAGAATAAAATAATTTATTGCATTGCACAAATAATAGTATCTCGGTTGTTATAATAGTAACACCCGCAATGGAACCAAACTCCCACCATTAAAAAAATAGGTTTTTTTTCTCTTAAGATATATCTCCTCTCTTCAGCATTTATCTTTCAGCAGCTGTCTATTAGCGAGTCACAACGTTCAATTTCATTGACATTATCTCCTAAATTGAATCATAAATGTGGGAGAAATCTGTAACATAATAGGCAAATTGGGTGTTACTCTGAATGAAGCGGAATTTCAGGTCCTGTCTTTGCTGGTGGTTTTGTTTGTTAAAAAGGAAACACAGTTCAGGTATAAATGCACTCATCTTAATGAAAGGTTCCAAGCACCAGGTGTTCCTAAACCACCTGAATGGCCACCTAAATAGCTTAAATTTACAGCATGCTTTTCTACCAAAGCACTGTGCTAAGTATGAGCACGCTGTAAATTTAAGCTATCTTTTGTGACTCCAACATTATCAAGAAAGTTGATAATTGTCCCTCTCTTTTTTGAGGCTTAGATACTCAAATCAAGGAACACTATTATCCATGAGCTCATGAACTCATGTTAAAGAATGATTTACACCTCCTCATGACTAAACACTGCGCAAAACTCATAGAATCGTTTAGGTTGGGAAAGACCTTTCAGATCATCCAGTCCCCCAATTAACCCAACACTGCCAAGTTACGACTAAAACATTTCTCTCAGTGCTGCATCGGCGCCTACTTTAAATACCTCCAGGGAGGGTGACTCAAACACTTCCCTGGGCAGCCTGTTCCAATGTTTGATAACTCTTTTAGTAAAGAAATTTTTCCTAATATCCCATCTAAACCTCCCCTGGTGCAACTTGAGACCATTTCTTCTTGTCCTATCACTTGTTACCTGAGTGAAGAGACTGACCCCCACCTCACTGCAACCTTCTTTCAGATAGTTGTAGAGAGTGATAAGGTCTCCCCTCAGCCTCTTTTTCTCCAGTCTACACAATCCCTGTTCCATCAGCCATTCTTTATAAGACTTGTGCTCTAGAACACTCACCAGCTTTGTTGCCCTTCTCTGAACATGCTCCAATATCTCCAGTATTAGAGACCCAAATATTTTTCTTTGTAATTACCAGTGACCACAGACGTGTTCTTGGAGACGCATAGCCTTGCTTCTCCTTTAGGACCTCCAATATACCGTCATTTGATTAGAAGGTTCTGGTGAGTGAATTTTAGCTACTGAGTTTTTGGCAGCTCTAAGCCTCTTGTCATCTGAGTTTATGGCTGAGATGTTTCCTCTGTCCCTATTTCTAGCTGAAGGCTACATACTGCATTCTACATTGCTTTTCAGTTGGAGCGAGTTTCTTTAGAGCATACCATAAAGTCAAAACTTGCCTTGTCCTTCCACTGTACCTTCTGGTTGTTGATGGCATTGTAGCATGAACATATTTGGTACAAGAACTAAGGGGCTTATTGCTGGGAATAAAAGAAAAGGAGGTGATCCACACAACAGAGTGGACATGTGCAACTCGTAGCCAAAGGATGTTATGAATGCTAAAAGTTTAAAAGTAAGGGAAGAATAGACAAGTTTTTGCAGCAGAAATTTATTGAAGTTTATCAAAGACAAACCTTAGTTCAATTCAGAGTTCAAAATGTTTGGCAGATGAGACCCTGATCATGAAGAGCATCATATGTGGTCACTCTCTTCTCATGTTTCCTACGTACCTCTTTGTGCCAAATGCTGGTGACTATATGACCCCCTCATTTACCTGCTACAGCTATTGATAGTTTCCTTGGTATCCATAGCTAGCACTGTTAATAACCAAAATTCAATTATTAATACGATAACTAAAGAAAATATTTGTAAAATCTCTTCATTCAGTTCACATTATGCCTTGAAAAGATAGCTAAAAAACTCCACCTTATCTATAGCATGTGCTTTATTGTTAACATTGTAACATTATTACACAATTCTACAGGTAGTCTTCTATATTTCCCACTATGCCTGCAGGTGGTACCAACTCACACCTGTGTCACATCCTCAGAGTGAGGCATAAAGGAAAATCTGGGTGCACAGCCTTTATTGTTTCTAAAGAAAATGGAGGAAGCAAGGAAGCTCTGCTTCCACCATTGTGCCATTTTATAAATCCCTTTTAACAGCTAAGCTAGAACTAAACTGCCACAGAAATTATAGAAGATGCAAAACTGATTTGTAAATAAATTAAAATTATTTTATTTTGGGTACAGGCGCAGCTGAGATCTTTAAGAGGTTCACCTCCCTGGAAGGAAAAGTACAGCACGGAGTAAGTAACACACACTGAGCGAAAGTTTTCACCATATGAGTGGTGTTATTGAAGATTTGGGACAGGGGACAGACTGTAGTTGGAAGTTTTTCCTGTTTCTTGGGCACTGAATTTCAGCCTAGTCTCTTAAGCATAATTTCTGCACACATACATACAGAAATCTAAACCCCAGATATGAAAAATAATACCAAAACTTGCTTGGTGGACATAAAGAATTACTCTATGCCAAGATGGCTAGTGAGAAACCATACCCACGAAAAAATGCTAACTTTCATTTAGATTATTTGTAATGTACACCAACTTTGACTCTTGTTTTACCAAAAAAGGCTGCTTTGGCTAAGACTTCAGTCTGGCTGGAGAAACCAACCTGCAGGAACATGGCTGTGACATGGCTTGTTCTCACTGCCAGCTCACTCTCCTGATTGCTGTCCCAGTGCTCTCTCACAGCCTCAGCTGCAGGCATCTATCCTTTGATAAATGGGTTTTAGAAAGCCATTATTTTAGGTAATGTTTCCAGTAATCCTGGACATTAACTCTCTGGCTAGTCTGACCTCTCTGTGCTTCATGAAGGCATAATTTCAACCCCTATTTATTTTCCAGGTATGAAATGACATGTTTCTGAATCTGTATTCCCTTAATGTAGTATGACACGGGAAGAGAGAGGCCAATAGGATGTCCACTGCCTCTTACATGTTACAAAGCACAGGTCTTCACAGGGACAAGTGACAAGTAACCAGGCTTAAATATGCTGCAGGGCACCTCTTAACCTCTGTTTTAAATTCAGCCTTCTTCACTACCTTCACTGCTGAAGAAAAGCCAGGAGGTGGAAGGTATGTGAAAGTCAAGCACGATATTTTTTCCCCCCTGTGAAAGAAGTCAGAAGCCATGTGCAGTTGTTATCGTACCTCTGGTCTCCAGTTACACTTCCCATTTTCTCACACCCTGGGGACTGCCTTAACCACCTTCTGTGGAAAAGAGTCTTTAGAGAAAGCATCACCTCCTCCAGCCCATTGCTGTAAAGGAAAACTGCCCTCCAAAGGCTGAGAGGCTGCTCCCATATCCTCTGATGAGTGGATTAGCTGGCATGGTTAAGCAGGTGAGATGAGTGACCTGGGAAAATAGTTTGGCTTTTTGTGGGATGCCATATTTGGGATGAGAGCTTTCTGTCTGGGGTGAAGGTCATTACTCTAGCTATTTTCAAAATACCCCCTCGCCTTTCTTTAAAATGGAGCATATTAAATTTCAAATCAGATTGGCATGTGGGAAAAAATGCAGTTACACTTTTTATTATAAATAAGAATATATATCCTTTATATTTTCTTCAAGTTCACTATAGGCCCAAAGGTCTGCTGGCCCTTAACCTTTGCATCCACAGAGGACAGTGTAAAAACTTGTTTTCTGCAAGGAAAGGAGATGGAGCTAGAGCTTAATGCCGCTGTTTAGCAAGACAAACTCTACCAATACTCCAGATGTGCTTCCCAGACTCTGAAAAACAGCAGCTGACATTGTAGTATTAAGCACTACCTCAAAATTAAAGAAGCTTTGCTCTTATTTAGCTGCTCTGCACAAAATCTGGCTTAATGCTGACATGTTTTTGCAGCTGAGCAAGGTCTCATATATGGAGATGGAATTCCTCCTGCTCAGAGCTCATCATAGACTTGGGGCTTCTGTTATTGCATTCGTAGACATATTGGCTCCAGGCCTGCTCACAAGGGTGGTAAAATGCCCGAAGGTTCCAGCAGGAGCAGGATCAGACCAACTGTAAGAGCTAGATGGCTAAAAGCAAAATAAGCCACCCTCCATCCCCCAGAAAAGCAGTGTAGGATATACCATGCAAAGTGTCAATAAAAAATACAAAACAGTGATTAGTTTTCCACATAAACATTTCATCGCATCCTTTCTGAACACAAATCACTGTGACAGTCCATGACAATATAAACGATGACATGACTGAGGTGCTCTAATCCATCCAGCTTGTGTTGCTGTACTTGTCAAGAAAAAAGAAACCACCTCCATAAAATCTCTAACCAAACAAAACTCCACTATCCCACATATGTTACCAATGCTTTCTAAAAATGGCCATTCAACAAGCTAGGCTCCATACGACGACTTCAAATTAAACCATATGTTCATTTATAAAATGAAAAACTTCTGGATTGAATGAGCCTTGGAGATGGAAATCATGGTTTCCAGCATGATTTTCTCTAGGGGAAACCTTGGCGTAATCTGTATGGCCATCATACAAGTCGCTGGACACCTATGATACTGTACCATGAATGCTGGCTTCTTCATAAAGGTCCTCTGTTTTGCAAAGAAGGGCTCAGTATGCGGACTGATGGCTTGATTTTTTCCATTTTGACATTTGTTAAAAACAAGCTACACTATAATCAGTCTCAGAAACTTTGCGGGCATTGTGCGGAAAACCTCTGGCATTCCCAGCCTGAAGCGCACACCTTTCACCAAGGTCCACACTAACCCTGCCTGTGAGAGGAGATAGTGGAAAGTGATGCTTTGTGGTAAAGGAACCAAAAAAAGTCAGTCAGTTTAAAGACAAAACTTTCATTATATTTATTTCTGTAATAAATAATAATAATAAAACCCATGTGGAATTACATGGAAGGTAAATCAACAAACAGTAATTTAAATGATATACTAGGTTGATCCACACAGCTGTCCTCTAAATTGTACATACTGCAAGGTCCACATGAGTTAAGGGAGGGACATTTCTCCTTTTGCCACCTTGATTTCACTGAAATTCGAACTGGGGCCAGACCCACAAAGCAACCAAGGTTGTCCTGGTGTGGAGGCCAGCACAAAGTTTGGCTAGCATGGGGGAGGAGGTAACACAATGTGAGTAGTGGGATTATGCAGTGCATGGATGGCCTGAGGAGGTTGATGCCTTTTTGTTACCTTTCTCCCAGGTCCTCTAGTCCTTCATATTCCCACCCCAGGACCTATTCACACCACATCACCATCACTCCCCTCATCCCCAACTCATAACACAGGGCAAGCTCTGAAAAGGTGAACAACATGTCAGAGAACAAAGGTAGAAGGACACTGAGGACAAGTAGCACTGAGCAGGCCTGGGCTGGACTTCACAGAGTGGCACTACAGCAGTGTCACAGACACTGAGATCACACTGATATTTAGGTTTGGCCTCACTTGAATCTAGTTAGATTCACAACACAGCAGTGGTATGAAGATAACACATACCCAGGCTGAAGGATAAAGCAAAAGCTCCTTGCATCTTACAAAGGTTATTCTAGGCACTTTGGGGCCATCTTTAGCAGTGATAAATAATTCCTTTTTCATGACAACTGCTCCCTACTTCATAGCACGATGTGATACCCTTACAGAATATTATCCATAATGTTCTAACAAAAATGGATTGCAGATGTCATTGCTGTATGCTACAAAAGTTTGAAGGTGGTGCAAAATACCATCACCTTCATACTTTTCACTTCTAACAAGCCATTTAATGAGATGGCAAATGCTGTGGGATGCGAATGTCCTTGTAGCACACCCTCTGCAGGCTGGACTTTTTTCTTGCTTAGTTAAAACCTTCTACTACCTCTGAATTTCCTTAGCCCCAGGGCCACTCTAATTTACAAGTGGCTGCTCAACAGGCCTCAGAGGCCTGTTCTTCTTGTTGGGTTCTGCTGGAGACAGCACATCCACACCCTGTACTTCAGACTGGGAGCTTGGGTGGCTCAGGAATTAAGATGACAGCCCTGTAACATACATAGATTACGCAGCCTTGATAAAAAAACCCCAGAGTAATCACACATCTATAGCACGAGAATAAAATGCCGAGCGTTGGTGAAAAGCAGAGGCTTTGCTGCTGCAGGCCTCAGGCTGGATAGATAGGGCAGGGAGCAGGAGAGGCACGGCGAGCACCGAACATCGGCCTCCACATGAGTTGTTTACTTGCTGGCCGAGGCTAGAGCATGGCGGTAGGAAACAGGTTCGATTTTTTAAAATAAAGCCCGCCTGACCCCTCCACGGGGTGAAGTTTCCTCACCCTCCGTCACGTGGCTCAGGTTCACCCGGGACCGCGGCTGACTCACCGTCTGGGAATTTAGAGTAGGCATGGCCTTTGTAAAAAAGCCGTGCTAAAAACTTGCTGTGCAAGATAAACAAGGAAAACACGGCTCCTTGGCACACAGGCGGTTCAGATGTTGACCATTGTGTTCTCCTGGAGTTAATCATCACAGGCCAGGCTCACAGGCCAGGCTTGCCTCTGCAGCCGGAGGTGAGCTGCGGCCGCCCGCTCAGTGCTAAGGAAGCAGGTGCAGCAACAGCTCATTGTTGTAACAGTGTTTGGAAAATTGGGAAACCTGATTATTATTTTTTTTTGTCCCCCCCATGGGGAAGCGGGGGCGAAGCTGGGCGATGCCGGTGCAGGTGGCATGGCCGGAGGTTGGGGAGGGCAGGGGCAAGCGTGTGTGGCTGCCTCACCTAGAGACCCCATGTTTTTCCTTGCACCTGCATTCTTCCTCGCTGCCTTGGAGTCTGACCTTGGCTCCTGTTGGAGGAACTGGCCCTCTGCCCAGCCCGGTCACCCATGCCTGCCAACTTGGGCCACCACCATGTTGATTAGCCCTTACACTAATTACAGGCTCAACAGCTGGTGCATTCCCTGAAAGGTACCTTTAGGAGATGCTCAGACAGAAAAGCCTTCCTGGGCAGTAAGCCAGCCACAGGGCAGGGTCTCTGAGCTGCCTTCCTTCCAGAGGCTGCTTGTGTGCATCTACCACCAGGTAGAGCCCACCACGCTGACATTTGGGCACCTTCTACCTAGGAGACAAGACTTCTTGCTTCATTTCTCCTCTCCCTCCATTCATCAGGCCTTTCACACAACGCAGCTGATTGCAGTCAGCTTATTAGGCCACAGCTTTTTTGCTGCTTTTTGCAGCACTGGTTGGGGGCAGGGAGGGGAGGGCTTGTCAGCAGGAGAACTTCCATGGCTCCTGAGCCAAATCTGCAGAGGCTGAAGGTGAGGATGATCTGCTAGCTGCTCTTTGGTCTATGTGAAATGGGTATGTTTAAATTTCATCCTCATTTCTAAGGGAAAGATGGGTGTGTTAATTGCTACTGCTTTGGCTAACCTAGCTGGCAGTGGGTTAGGGAAGTCCCCCAGGACTGGACTCACACAAGGATGAAAAGGCAGGACAAAGATGTATGTTGATGACACTGATAACCCGTTCTGATCCTATTCTGAGGTTGTAGGAAGGGCTTCATTTACCAAAGCTGCTCTTCTTGTGCTTCTCTGGAATAGCAATGTTTTAAGGAGGAGAAAGGAACACAACAGCAAGATAGCTTTTCAGTCTTTTATAGATTTTTAGCTGTTATCTAAATAATTTGCTACTAAGTCTTCTTTGTCCTTGCTTCCTTGCCAAGTTAATAAAGGGCATGCATGTGTACACACACGCACACACATTTGTATTAGGGGGATTTCTGGAAAACTTAGGATGTGTAACTGAAGGAATAAAAGTATATATTAACTTCAAAAGCTGTTGGGATTGTAAAAATAGTTTATTTGGAGGGTAAGTCCTTCAAGCAACTCTCCTCACAGTAAGTCAAGAAAAGGCAAAGATAGGAAGAAAGCATTCATTTTGACCCAAATTCTTTACATAAGGCTTTAATCTCTGTGATTATGCAAAAGCGGGGGATAGTGCAGTGCCTTAGTAAATAAGAGAATAAATGTCAGAGATGAAAGTGGTAAGTTGTAAGATTAATACACAACTGTGTGCTGAACATCATTGTTCAGGAATTGAAAAAACCTGCATGGAGTAGTGCTGTAGGATTTTTTGGTTGTCTTTAACGGAAGAAGATGTGGAACCTTTTCTGCTTAGTTTCTTGCTGTATTCTCCCAGATGTCTGTACTCCCAGCTCTTTTCTGAGAATCCATCTCACTGCAAGTTCTTCAGAGACGTTTAGGTGGTCCCTGAAGTGAATGATAAGGGTGACCTCCCTCCATATGTACCATGCCTTCAGATGTCCCATTTGTTGAGTAATTCAGTATTATAAAGGACTTGGAAATCAAGACAAAATCTTGTCACATGAAACACTACACCCTGTTATGCATAACAGCCTTATATGTTGCAAAGCTTAAATGTTACAGCCTTGTAAGGAGTTCTACAGTACTTCATGCATTAATGCAAAAGCAAAGGAGGAATGAAGATAATTAGCTTAGTTATTAGTTTTTTTCATTTGTTATTTGTAAGAAGTTTCAGACATGTAATTTCTGTAGATACAACAAATGCTTGATGCTACACAAAACCCAAATGCTCTGTAGATTCTCCTGTCCATTTTCAGTATAGAGCCATACAGAAGACCTACAGTTGGACTAAGACCCTCATTGCAGCAGGGACAGCAAAACCATGGAGCGCAGAAGCAAGGAACCTGACTGTATTTCATGGGGTTAAATGCAATGTGAGAACAGGTAGATTTTCTGTTAGATGCAAATTTTCAGAGCTTCCCAGTGCCAGAATCTTCAGCCAGTTTAGCAACACTGTGAATGCTTAAAGTCCCTCAGGATTTGGCAACCAATTCTTTTTGTGCTTTTTTTCTTTTGTGCAGTGTGAAGATCATTAGCTTCATTTTCCAGGAGTGGATTTTCCTTCTCCCAACCCATGTTGATTGAAGTGTCTCCTTTTAGACAAACTCCAGTCCAGGGTGAGGCTTGTTTACTGAAATAAGTTAAACAAATCTTTTGTTTTCAATGCACAGCCAGTTAAGCAATTGGAATTTTATTGCGAACTGTCCCAAATTCAATTAAAAAGATAGTGAACATTGTTAACAGGCTAGGATCACTAGACAGCTTTTTAAGGTAAAATTTGTTTAAAAGTAGAGAAGGCTGAGAGTCTAATCTTTGGGATGTCTTTCTAGGTGCAAATTGAAGCTTGAAACTGGTGGAGGTAGAATGTGTTTAAAGATACCTACTAACCTTAAAATAGATTTCTCCTCCTGTCCTGCTGTTTTGTTTTTTTTATGAGAGGTTGTGCAGCCCCAGACTGAGGGAAGTAGATGGCCTGGTTTTGTAATGGAGTTCTGCAGTTGTTCTTTCCTTCTTCTTTGACAGAAATTGCATGACCTTCTGAAGGAAATTTGATTCTTATATTTTGATAAAGAAACATCTGAAGAACATGAGCTTATAACAGAGAAGGGAGTAGGGTGTAAATGTAGATCTGATGAAGATTTGGCAGATGTACATCTGCAAAAACCGGTGTAGAAATTATAAATCCAAGGGTGATCTTTCTTCTAGAGAAAGAAATCTTTTTCTGGAAGATTTAAAGGGTTCAGATGCAACTTCCTAGTTTCAGTCCTTCTCAAATTAAAAACTAGTATCAAAAAGCTAGGTGAGCTTATGTGGTATGTCCTATACACCCGAAGAATAAAAAAAATCTAGATATAGATATTCTAGGCATTCCAATACACTTTTACTATGGAAATAATAAGAAAACATAACTGTAACAAAATAATAAAGAACCCTCAGACCAACATGGAATTTAACATGATGTTGTCCATGAACAGTTAAGGGAGAGGATGGGTCCTCACCTGTTCTTAGCTCGTCTTTAGCACTGTCTATGCCCTGAGCAGAAATACTGTCCCTCTGCTGGGATTAGAGTAACAGAAGTCTCTCAGTTGATCAGGCAATTAAATAGAGGAGAAGTTGATAAGCAGTTGACTAATGGGTGACCTTCAGTAGATTCTGCAGCACTGGCTGTCGCAGCCTGTTCCTGGAGTGTTTTCTACCTTGACTAGGAGGGGACCCATGACTGCCTACACTCTCTATCCTTTGCCAGGGAGAGAAAAATCTGTTCAGAACTATATAAGTGACAGTTAGTTTAACCTTGGGCAGTTGGAGAGGCTCAGATAAAGTACCTAATTTCACAGCAAGCCAATCTAATTTTGTTCTTGGTAAGCTTACTTTGATATTCAAAATTTAAAAATCTTCCTCGCAAATAACATCCTTAAAGCTAGCTCTTCCATACCTTGCTTCTTGATGACATCATTTCCTTCATTAAAAAAACTACAAACCAAACTACACACAAAACCCCTGTCCCTTTGCAGTTTCATGAATGAATAAGCTTTAAATACGGTTGTTGTAACTTGCCTGTGCAGTTTTTTTGAAACAATCTGCCCTTTGGATTGTGTTGTTCCTACTTTTACAGCATCTTTCCAAAGACTGTAATTTTCTCAGTGCCTTCAGCTGCTGGACTGGTGCTGTAACCTTAGAGATTTTTTTTTTTTTTCCTATTTTGTAAGCATATTAACTGAAGACTCAAAAGAACTAGTAGTAGGAATATTTCACATCAGCCTTCCAAAGCAAAGAGCTAACAATGGGAAAAAATAATACACAATGTGCATTGACAAACCATCCATGGATTCATTTATAAACCTTAGCAGGGAAAACAAATCTGTACACTCATGATCAAGTCCTGAGACAAAGACAGGATGTAAATTCCTGCTTGGTACTTGTTTCCGATGAGTTCAATCAGATTGCTGCTAAAGGCATTTCCTTCAGAAAAGATATGGGGAGTTGTGCAATTACCTAGGACACTTCAGTTTAAAGTGGTACTGACCACAACTGTAACTGTGTACCTTATGTACAATATTTGCCTGGATGAAATTCAATGTAAGTCAAAAGCTAAATTCTTAGTCTATCCATGTTCTTCAGCAATTTGCTAACAACTCAGGAAAGGAAACTTTGGAAGCATATTCAGAGACATGTATTTTCTCGCATCCTTCCTTAAGCAATCCAAGTTATTTAAACTGGACTATTTCCAGGTAATCCATCTCAACTGCTGCTTAAGAACTAGAAAATCTGTCCCCTGGTGAACTTAGCTGAAAAATAAAAAAGATAAATTTAAAAAATGTCAGAATGCTTTGTCTTTCTGCTCCTGACATTTATTTTTCCTGCTTTATTGGATTTGGCTAAAGCCATTCACCAAAGTCAACCTACAGTATTCACTTTTTTGATAAATCAACTATTTTGTATACACCCCCAAAGAGACCAGCTACCAAAATAGAAAAGAAATGCCCACCTCTACTCACGTGGAGCATGTACTGTCTCATCATTTCTCAAAATCATAGAATAGAATCATAGAATTGCTTTTGTTGGAAAAGACCTTTAAGATCATCAAGGCTGACCATAAACCTAACACTGCTAAGTTCACCACTAAACCATGTCCCACGTCTACATGTCTTTGAAATACCTTCAGGGATGGTGACTCAGTTGCTTCCCTGGGCAGACTGTCCCAATGTGTAATAACCCTTTCAGTGAAGAAATTTTCCCTAATATCCTATTTAAACCTCCCCTGGCTCAACTTGAGGCCATTTCCTCTTGTCCTATCTCTTGTTACTTGGGAGAAGAACCTCCTAGACTGTTTCCTCTCTACTGCTTTGTATTTCCAGCAAACATCTGGTAAGTTGAAGTCCCCCACAAGGACAAGTGATTGTGAGACTTCTCCTAGCTGCTTATAGAATATTTCATCTGTCTCTTCATCCCAATTGATCCTCTTCATCTCACCGTGATACCTGTCTTGTTGGCCTGTCCCAATTCTTACCCATAAATGCTCCATCCTATTGTCACCATCAAATCACCATCAGCTCTAGACAATCAAAACACTCTCTAACACACAGGGCTACCCCACTGCTGCTCCTTCCTTGCCTGTTCCTTCTGAAGAGTTTATTGCCATCCATTGTAGCGCTCCAGTTGTGCTAGTCATCTCATTGTGTTTCCCTGATGGCAACCAAACCATAGTTTTCCTGATGCACAATGGCTTCCAGCCCCTCCTGTTTGTCGTCCATGCTGCATGCATTGGTTTAGATGCACTGTGGTTGGGCTATTGGTCCCACCACATTTTTTGCGGGAAGAAGCCCTAATGACGACCGTTCTCAGGGACTTACGTGATTTCTAACACATCAATAACCCTTGTGTCTTTGCTGACACATGGTTCTCCATCCCCTACCTCCACTGAGACAGCAGACTGAAGGACCTTGCTAGCACTCTGACCCACAACATTAGTGCGCTGCCTTCAGCCTTGTCTCAGCAAGCCTGGTTTTATTCCTTTCTCCCTTCAAATCTAGCTTAAAGGTCTTTCAGTGAGCCCTGCTTACTCCTGCACAAAGATCCTTTTCCTGCTTTGAGACAGGCGTACTCCATCTGTTGTCAGCAGGCCTGGTGTCATGTAAACTGACCCTTGATCAAAACCCCCAGAATTCTGCCCATGACACCAGGCTCAGAGCCAGGTATTGATCTGTTTGCTCTTCCTGTTTCTTCCTTCATCATTCCCTGCAACTGGGTGGATAGAGGGGAACATTACTTGTGCTCCTGATCCCTTAACCAGTCATCAATGGCTGTGCGAGTCCTGCAGTTGCCACTGAAGGAGGATAGAGGAGAAAGCACCCATCTGTGCTGCAGAGGGGATAGTGCTAAATCCATTATATCTGTATTACTGCCTACCAAATATAAAAAGTTTGGGCCAATCTAACTTTGGTTAGCAAGTAAGTATATTACACTATAGAATACACATCGATATTTCTAATTATCTATTACAAAGGTTTCTTTCCGTTATAGATCCGTCTTTTTGGCTGTGTGATGACGTGACAGTGGCATTCTACTGGAGGGTGCAGGGGGTCATTGCTTGTAGTGCTCCACACGTAGGTTTTTTCCACGGAGCTTTTTTGCTGCTTCATCTCTACAGTGCATTGCACAGAAGTCTCAGCTTTTTAAAAAAGTATAATACAACTACAGCTATAGGGAAGGGAAGTGCTAAGAGCGTAGACATAAACTAAATGTTAATCACATAGAAATGATTACAATTTGATAATATATGAAATGAATCCGTCTCCCTTGAAATTAAGTCAAAATTATCTAAAATCTCAATATGCAATCACAATCAAAACAACTTTATAAAATGATATTTTAATTTAAATTGCTTAAATGGAATGCTTTAGTGTATTCGACTGGCAGACAGGCGTAGTCCCAGTACTTGTATAATAAGCTATTTCAGTTAGATAGCAATTAACTTTTTAAATTCAGTAAGTATTACAAATTGTCGATGGCTTTCTGAAAAAAAAGTGTCTAGAGAGGAGATAAGGTATTTCTGGCTGAGAGTAAGAAAAATGTAGTAGTATTAAATTATCCTGGAAGATTTTCTATATTAGAAGTGGGATAAAGCTAATGTTTATAAATGTTAGTGTTAGACTATTGCTCCCTATTATTTTTATAATAGTATGTAAATTCCTTGCTGAATTGTGGCTAAATTTTGGATATAGTTTAGGCTGAATAAGTTTTCTGCAAGCTCCTATAGCAGTAGAAAAGTGACTCCTTTTAATTTACAGTCCAAAAGGGAAGCAGAAGCAAAGTCACACAATTAAAAATAAAACATCACAGAGCTGTTGAACAAGCATTTTTAGAAGTAGCGTGAGAGCATTAGGAAAGTACCATCAACCATTCAGGGGCATTTATGTTCCTAAATCTCTATGTGTCATTTGAAGATCTCAACTTTGGGACTCTTTTGGACTAGGACCTGTTGCAAATGGGAGAACAGGCAGAGACTTGTGGTAGAAGAAATTCTCACAGGGCTGATACAAAGGGCTTTTAAAGATAGCAAAGAGATTCCTGCAAACTTCAGTGGGTTTCTTCCCTGACATGTAGAGAGTCTCTTCTGTTTCTGCACTCAGTGCCTGGCAATGAATTATGTTATGTGATTTTATGTTATGTGACTCTGTGCTATACCCGTTTTGCAGGACTGTGGGCCTGAGTCCTGGCTGATAACTGGTAGCATCTCCATTATCAAAAACCAATGCCAAAGCAGTTGTTAGATGCTTGTAGGTGGAAACAGCGAGAGTGTGACTGTGTAGGCTTTGCTTCCTTAGAAAACCAAGAGAAAACTTGAGTGTATTGACTGATGTGAACAGTTCCAAAATGTAGGTAATTTGTTATGTGCTGGGTCTCTGTCAGCAGTGAGATGTGAAGGTCGTCAGCTCAAAGAGTTTGACTTCCCTTCTCGGAACCTGCTTGGTTGCTCAAAATATTGAGCCTTTATCTCCCCGACCTTGCAATTAGCATTCCTTCACACACTGAAGCTGGCCACCTGGAGAAGGTCTTATTTATCTAAATATTCATTAATCTGATAAGCAAGAGAGTAAGTGTTCTCACTTGCATAACACCGTTGAGCTGGCAAGCTGAAAGCGTTTTACATACATTACCCTTTCATATATAAGGCTCAGGAAAGGGTAGTTGGTCAGGGAGTTATAACAAGCAGTCAGGGAAGAGTCAGGGAGAGCCTACGGAGGAAGGGGAGCAGGTGGATGCTGCAGGCAGGCTGCGGGGGTGGCGAAGAGGAGCGGTGAGAAGGAGGAAGCAGAATGAGAGCAGACTGGCGTGCCGCCAGCAGTGTAAGCTACGCTGAAAGGGAGAGAGCTGCGTAGGTAGGTGGTGGACAGTGAGGAAAACCCATACGTTGGAAGGAGAAATGATCCAGCCTCTGGGATTCACACGGCTTGCCAGCAGTTGTCCGTAAAAGCGTGTGAAACAAGCATGGCTAAGTGTTTGCTTCAGCCCCGCAAGGAATCCCAGTAACGTAAAGTAGAATATCAGGCATTTTCTTTCCTTCTTCCCCTGTATATCTTGAATATTTATGCGAGCTCCTGAATAGAGCGCAAACAAAACACTGGATGGTTAGCATATTTTTGGAGCAAACATTTCTTTTAGAAGCTGGGGACAAAGGTCAGTGCTGTGCATGGAAGTTAAAAAAAACAAAACCACAACTGATGAGAAGTGTTGGTTTTTTTAAAAATATATATATAATTTCTTATATGTAAAGTATTATATGCAATAAGTTGCAAGTCAGATAAAGGCAGGCAACCTCTTCAAAATTCCATACAGAGAACATTAACCTGGTGGAACAATGATGTTGAGAAGAGAGGGAAAAAGGCAAAAAGAAACAATTACGTCTGAATGTGTGCCATTCCAAGTACTAAGGTTTTTTTCTGCATAAGAGAAAAATCTACTTTCTGATTCATCAGGAAAACAATTGGGTGATTCGTCCTATGAAAGCATAATTTTCATATTTTCAGGAAGAAGCTACATGTGTATGCCAAAAGGCTGAAAATGGACTTATTGTCTACTGTAAGTAGCTTTCTAAAACCAGTAGCTGTCCTTTTTGTTTTTAATACCATTAGAACTTGCATATAATTCCAGTTTTATAAGAATGGAGTGAGATGAGGGTCTATGTGAGTATGTTCATCCACATGGAGGTATAAATGAAGAAATTATTTCTGTTCAAAATATTGTGAAGGTGGACTTCTATGTGGTGTCACTGCCTGAGAATTAGGAATGAACATCATCTGACTTCACGCTAATCTGAGCAAGGTGGGTTCCTGAATACCCTTTTGGGGCACAGTTTTGAGGTCTAGTTGGGCCACATTCTTTGGAGAAACCGATGGCAAAACAGGTCATTTTCAGTCATTCCAGGATAAAATATCTTACTGTTTAGGTCCTGATGTGGCCTGCTTTTAATGAAACAGTTTTACATTATACCTGCCTTCTAAATGCCACACTGCTCAAGTACAGCATTTCTGAATTCTTGCTGAGTACCTTTCAGTGTGGAAGTGCTTTGGGAATGAAAACAGAAGTGGTTTTAGCACACATCTAGAGCTCAGAAGTGTAAGCATAAACAGTTCCTTGAGAAATTACTTGGCTGCTATTTTTTTTGGAGATATCCACCCTAATTCATACCTTCAAATCACACCCCAAAAGATTACAAGTGTTTTCAGGTTGATTTTTCTTATGGGCTACTTTAAGAATTCCTTTACCTGTTTTGGGTGGTTTGTTTGTTTATGTAACATTAAAATGTCTTCTTATAAAAAGCGAGTGGAAAAACCCTGTCCAGATAAGAAAAAGCTTCCTTTGATGGCAGATCTATCCTATCTTTCAAATTTTCATTGTGCATGGCATTTTATTATGCCATCAGTAATCTTGCTGACAATAGCATGATAACTGTAATTCAGCTTCTTGGTGAAAGCACTCCTTCACAACACTTACCACACAAGGTAAGACAAGGTGAGAAGCGTTACAAAACTCTTTCAGCAAATCTTGTGCTATTCCTCTTTGTCTTCACCTGCAGAAAAGCTGCCTGCTGGTATGGAGCGGATGGACATTTCACTTTGTTTCACGATCACTATTCCTTCCCAAGCGAGTCCTCAGTACCCTTTTTTAGCTTGTAATGGGAATACTGCAGAAATAGATGGGGGGCTGCAGCAATTTTTATAAACAGACTGTGTAAACAAGCGAGATGATAGGAAATGTGGCCCCGCCGAGGCCCTGCCTAGGGAAAGGAAACTCT
This sequence comes from Tringa tobata, assembly GCA_033628505.1. Taxonomy (NCBI): domain Eukaryota; kingdom Metazoa; phylum Chordata; class Aves; order Charadriiformes; family Scolopacidae; genus Tringa; species Tringa tobata. Next base: position 11,289,630 of record JAHREE010000131.1, read on the forward strand.
CCTGCTCGCTCGCCTTCATTTTTTTGGTGTACGGAGATTCAATCAGATGAGCCTGTTGAGTTAAAGGTCAAAATGGAACTCTTTCCCACCCTTTTTAATTTTTCCAAGCCAAATATTTTATTTGACTAAGGGTTATCCCTCATATTTTTAAATAACTCTGAAAATGTTCCAGCATTTTTAGTTTTACTTTTTTTTTTTTTTTTAATAAAGCAAATTCACGTGTTTAAATTGTATCTGAATTTACATTGTTTGTGTGGCAGAGACAGCCAGGACTGACTTGACTTTGGGGAAGGGTAAGACAAATTTTGCACTGACTTACATACCTTGCAACTCCACTGAAACCAATATATGTGCAATCTACAGAACACAGTCCATTCAATCGCTACATGCTTTCTTTGAACAAATACATGCATGCATGCACACATTTTTAATCCTTCGAATGTTTTTTTTTTTTTTCTTTCAAGGCCTCACTTAATTTCAAGTTACAGCAAGTCTATCCTATTTCAGTATATTTATCATCGTTCCACCCCAGTCTGCACAAACTGTGCAGGGTCAATAGCACCAGCAGATTGAGTCTGCCTAGGTGTCGGAGATGAGAGGTCATGAACAGAATGTTATTCCTGATAAATGAAATCTGCTGCTGCTCCTTCCATTTCTCTGCAAAAAGCTTCTAGTCTTTCAGAGCTGTGTGTGCAGACTGGTAGAGTTAGAGGCCACCTGCTCTGTAAATGATAAGGAGAAATGAATGAATTTAATACTGACAGCTCGTTAATCCATTACCTGGCGGCCACTGCACTGCGGCCTGATCACAATTTACAAAAATTCATGTATGGTTGCCTGAAGCCTTATTTAGTCATATCTATGCAATCTATGAATGAATCCAACCTAGAGACATATATAATAATCATAATGGGATTTGCTGGCAGATATTAGCTCTCTCCCTCTGATAACCCAAGGAAAGGTTTTTCCCATTATTCTTTCAACGTGGTAACTATTATTAAATTTAATGCATGGCGGAAAAGTAATACTTTGTCTTGTTCTAACAATTGAAACACATAATATGGTTGGAAGGGACAATCCCTTGTTATTTATGGATTACACTTAAATGAAAGCAGTAGAACTAGTGGTGAGAGCTAAACTTTTTTTTTTTCCATTTTTAATACTACTTGTATTGTCGACTACAAGGTTAGTAGACAGATAAATGTTTTCCATAGGCACCTGCAGTTATTTTACATCCACTTGTCATCAAAACTTTGTTGACTGAATCCTAAGGCATTTACTGACTGTACGGGACCTGCACGCTTAAGTTATATGAACAAAGAATACCTATTACTCAACTTGAGGAAGGGTGCAAGATTCACATCCCTGTTTTTTGACCAAAATACTACGTACACCAAATTCCCAAAGATGACAGATGGCAAGAGCAGACTTGCTGGGGAGGTGCGTGGCTAATAAGCCTCTTCCCAGGATGTGCCTGTTAGGGTGCAGTGCCACGCTGAGGTTAGGCAGGAGACGGGAATAGCTGGCCTGTGGCTCTGGCCACCTACGGCTCTCAAGCCCTTGCAGTCTAGCTCCCACAACAGAGTTGCATCACTTAGGGGCTGTGCTAGCACAGGACCTCCTGGCTAATGCCAATCTCTAGGCATTAGAGGTAGGTGTGCACAGGACCTGTTTCCTTGTTGTGCCACCTGGGACCTGGTGCTGATGGAGCAGAGGAGCACCTGAAGCCAATGTCACTGCTCGCCTTCCTGGTGGTGGATCCATGACTCATTTCTGCAGGTGCTTGGCTATAGTCACCTCTGGGAGAGCCAGGAAGGATGACCATTCTTGTTGCCTGCATACTTGGTTTTTGGTTTTAGAAGTGTCCGTCTCTCTCCACCCTTTCCACACAAGTGCCAGGTACAGAGCACTAGATTTTAGATGTTGCACTAGCTCTGAGAAGTTGAGACTGAGCCATTCAGAGCCACTGCTTTCTTTAAGAGGGTTCTGGCTGTCATGATGCTGAAGTATCTGCCCCAGGGAATTGCCAGTATCTTTGAATTTCACACATTTTCCATGTTGCACTGCTTCTTTGAATCACTTAGTCACCTGCTTCCACAGATCCATAATATTATATGTCCTGAAAGAAGGGCAGAAAAATAGGTCACATATAATGGAACTAAATAAATTTGGTTTGGGGGCTGTATGATGAACACACATCTTTTGGATAAATACTTTTAACACTAACTTCAATGCAAATCATGAAAACCAGAGCCTTTTGGGGTCAAAAAATGGGTGCAAATCAACAGTGTCTTGTTGTGTTTTTTCCCTTCATACCTAAATAATCTAAAATGTTCTTCTGATTGAAAATGAGAGTCACAAAGGTTTTCTACCACTGTGAACTCCGTCAAGAACAGGTCAGATTGACCCCATGCAATTCAGTGTTGTGAGAGGTTTCAAAAGGAAAAAAAGGTTCAATTACCAGATGCCTGGAGCTCATTTTGCATTGCTAAATTGCTATGCCTCTGTTTCTGCTGCTCACCACCTGCTGCATGAGAATAACAGTATTGTTCCATGAGTACTTACATGCAAAGTGCCTTTAAAACCCTCTCTGCTCTTCCTCTCAGAGCCAAAACTGAGATAAATGTTTATCTTTTTACAAATCATAGAAATAAGAAATCAACTCCCTGCCTCTATCCCCACCACGTTACATTCGGTATGAGAGGGTATAGAGCTCCAGAAGCCAAAGATTGCTTAGGAAAATGGCCATATAATACCCAAAGGGTTTCATCACCTCCTTTTTCCTTTCTTCAGCAGCGGGCACCTGGTTTCTGTGCCTGGCAGGGAGTTTTGTTACCATGTGACCAGCAAGCAGGAAAATAAAAGTTTGTAGTGTGTAACTAGTAACGGCTCAATAGTCTGGCACCAATAAAATGCCCCTTGAAGGTGACTTCTACCCATGCCTGTTTTTCTGCCATCGTTTCATTGGAATGTAAGCTGACTGGCAAAAGACAGAAACCAGGAACAAGGGGAAAAAGCAGCAGAATCGGCTTTTCCTTCCATCATGTTGCATGGAAGAATGCAACTGCATGTAAGGAGAAGCACAGGGATGATGGAGAGAAGGGCATGTTGGATGGCCAGTGGGCACCATCCCCCTGTGAGGCACCTCTCTTTCAAACTTCCCAGTTCCAGTTTGGCTGCAACTTCTCTTTACCTAACTTGTTCTGTCTTTCCTCAGCAGAAAGAGCAATTGTATTCGTAGGTGCTGGAACTAGAAATGTAATAGTCAGTAATTTTATGGAACACATAATTTCACTTCATTGGCCAACAGCCATGACAGGACAGCCTCCAGCATCACAGGACATATATGAAATGTCACTGATGGATGTTGTGATGAAGAAAATGACTGAGAAGTGTCCTCAGAGCAGGGTCTCCCTGTGGACCCCGTGTGAAGTGTGTACCAGGCATGGCTCCCTGGTAGAAGGTCTTCTAATCCCCACAATGGACATTTTAAAACCTACTGTCTTAGTACTTAATCCCAGCTAGAAGGCATGACCATGCAATTTTCATTTGAAAATATTCCTTGAGGTGAGCAAAGGAGAAATAAAGTAAAACAAATTATTAACTTGCACGGAGGCCTCACAGAAGTTGTCATTTTTTCTATTGTAACAGGCATGTCAATCAGTGTGTTTTCTTTCCTTCTTCACACAGTCCCGTTAGATATCTTGTTGTCAACAAAAAGAATATCATTTCAGCACAAAGAGCTTTTCCTGTGATTATCCAAATCCTATTAATAATGCCTAAGGAACAGGTTTGCTATTGGGTTTTACTGCTGTAATACATGTGCATGCTTGGGGCATACATTTGAAATTCCCCAATCTGTATTAGCTCTTTTATTGCTCCAGGTACAGCTAGATGAAATAGATAAGGCTCAGTAGCTGTTTAACGTTCAACAGTCTATATATCTACAGCATGTCTCCAGGTAGTTTGCCAACACTGTATTGAGTAACTGAGTATTTTTAGACTTTTCTCCCAGTGTTACTTTTTTGATACTATCCAAACACACATGACATAAGATTTCACGCAGCCCACTTGAACAGCTCTATCTTAAAAACATAATGCCAGCCTCAATTGCATAATATCTTAATTTCACTGATGTTATATTCTTCTAATAAAGTAGGGCTCAAAAACAACTGAGACAGCCTATAGCTTATCTGTTTTGGTGGTGGTGGTAGTGGTTTGTTGTTTTGTTTTTTTTTTTTTTCCCAGTTCTGCCCATTCCTGTTTATGCCTGACACTGGTATCTTCTGTTATACTGATCTCAGAGAGTCACTCTGTAAGGATACCTCTGAGGAGCTGAAAAAGTCGTTGTCTTGTTAATTACTCTTCTCTTGATTTTTCTCCCCTTTTGTTTCACTGCCATTCATAGAAGGACTGAAGCAGAGAGGGTAAAAGGTCAAGAGAAAGGAAGCACTGCTGGGAGAGAAGATGTTACAATAACCCAAGTGTATGGGGAAAATAAATGGAGGGGAGTAGTTCATAACAGGGTCTCTGTTCCCGTGAAGCCCATGCAGAGAGATGTTTAGCAGTTCAGTATGCTATATGCATCTGGGCTAATGTATACAGCATGTGTATGCATATATATCTATATTTTATAGAGATATTTTCTAACTTGATTTATATTCCAGCTTTGGTGTTGCTTGATAGCAAAGCACATGATGGACACTAGAGGAAGAAGAATTTACATTGCTCTCCAATCTGCGTACTTGACTTGCAACTGTTTTTGTGGGACCTCTGTGGGAATAGTGGAAGGAAATGTAAATGCAGTAGAAGAGCTGATTTTAGTTCGGTTTCCCTAAGCTGCTGTATATTCACCACAGAAAATGCGGGGTACTCAAGCAGAAGTTTTAATCGGATAAAAAGGTTTTTTGTTTTCCCAGTTAACTCTTTGAAATTACTCTTGCACAGCTCAGTATTGACAATAATATAGCTATGCAGCCACAAAGCTGGAGCTCCTTGATGTTGTTCTACATCCTAGCAACACTTCAGCTATTGAAGATCCCACTACCAGAGCAGTGTGAGTAAAAATCAAAATGTGGTATGCCTCATACTGTGTGGTAAAAAACTGCACCTGGGATCAGTACAGAAGCAAGCCATGTGCTTGAGGTAAAAATGGCATTTTTAAATTTGACATTCATGAAAATGTTTCCATCAATTAGGTTCATGAACCATCCTGACATTTCTAAAATCACTGTTAAAATCATAGTTACACTGAGATCAGTGCCTGAGTCTGTGCTAACTCCAGTGAGGCCAAGATTTCATTCCTTGTTGTCAGCTATTGTTGGCTATCTACAGCCCAAACTCAGATGTGTGAGTTATCGTGGCAGTCCCAGTACATTTTAAAGTGTTGGATCTGAAGGTTGCTCTGTCCTGAAGGTAAATGGATATTTTTAAAATCTCTAGAAAAATAGCAAAAGCGAACCTTTGAACATCATTGTGGATATGTCTTGCATTGTCACACTAATGCTTCTCTTTGCTTTGAGAATCACAGCAGAGAGATGAAGCAACTCAATAAAGGGAAGTGAAAATGAATATACATATTCCTTGCACAATATTTGAAAGACTGAAAGCATTCATTGTGGTTGACAGTTGTGCTATTTCATCTAACCCTTAACCAAATCTGTACATTTCATGTTTTCACTTGTAACCTAGGTGCTTTAGACTTTTTTTCCATATTTTCTAATTAAAGAGACATTTTCAAGAAGCCAACAGTGTCAGGCATAATTAGTACACTATGGTTCCTGTATTACCATTACCAGACAGAACCCAATAAGCTTGTGTGCTGTTACTGGATATGCTAAGCAGCTTTAAAACATGTTCACTCTAGCCCTGAACAGCGAAATTGCTTGAGATGTGCTGGATCATTTGCAGCTTCAAACTGTCCACTGTAGACCAGAATATCAGTTAGTTCTCATTTGGCTCTCTTATGATATTTCCAAGGGATATTTCTGGCAGATAAGATAAGAGGCATGTGCATATGACATAGTGCACTTGACATGAATGTCCAAGACAAATACTTCAAAGTGAGAGCTCTGCCAGAACACTGATAAATCATGCCTGCCCACTAAAGAACAGGATATATGGCTGAATGTCAGGGTACTTTCTCCCTGGAAACAATATACATAGTCATAGTTCCTGATGAAATCTGGAATCAGCTGGAATTGGTGTGGTGCTTTTAGAGTTATCCTTGCCACTCCGGGCAATTGTTAACTTAAATATGGGGAAAAGGTGCAGATGAAATGCCACAAATTTTGAGTCTGAATATTGTAAAAATTTCTGTCTTTCTCCTTTTACTTTTCTACATACTCATCTTTTTTCTCTGTTTTCTGTAGCAGACTGTTTTCCTCTCTGTGCCCCGAGACATGACTGCTCGTACTGGGAATTCAGTATAGTCCCAAGGTAAATCCATTACATGATTCAAGTAATGCTTGCTTTGCAGCCACGATTGTTTCTCTTTCTTCTGTTTCCTAATCTGGCCCAGAAGAGGCTTGGTATCCTATCTACCTCTCCATTTTTAACTCATCATGTGAGCTGTCACCAGCAAGTGCCTGACAGCCTTGCTGCACAACATCAGACTTTCTTGAACACATTGCACACCTCTGAGTATAGCCCAAGAGCTCTCCCATGCCAATTTGGGGGCTTTGGAAACAACATGAACTTGTGCTCATGCATACAAGTGAAAAGGTGTACATTGCAAAAGGTGTGGTTCTTACATTGCCCACAGTGCATTCAAAGTCACCCTCCCAATGGGCAATTATTGAAGACATTCACGTTTAATCAAGGTTTCTTTCATTGTACCGTTCTTGAACATCTGTTCCAACTCAATCAAAAGCTTAGGTGATATTGTCTGTAAAATGTCTATAAATATAAAAAACCCAAATCCTTCAGTGAAATATCAATTTTGTTGTTATGTAGTATATCTTGAAAGATTTGATAGAAAGAAAGAAAGAAAAAAAAGCTGAAAAAAAGCAAAGGCCTGGATCTGTGAGACAGAAAGATATTACTGAAAATTAAATAACTTAGGACAAATGACAGGATGCTATTGGAGAGAAGAAACAAATGAATTTTAAACGTCACACAAATATATTCCTGATCTATAGATATATCCTTGTATAAAATCTCTCTAAGTCTAGTGTTTCTAGGGAAATTTGCACTGGGAATGAAGTACAAAGTGCCTGGGTATGCTAGAGAATCAGTATTTTATACCAAAAACTTGGCAGTTTCATCTCCTTATTGCTGTAGTTCCATGGCATTTTCATATTGGTGATGGTGTGATACTGCAAAGTAAAACTACAGTGAAGGCAAAGAAGCCCATCCAATATTTAAAACAGGACTTCTGTCTGAGGACTCTTATTCGTGAGCAGCAGATGAAAGAGATTTTTACAGGGATGCTGAGATATTTTGGCATTCAGCTTTGTGACCAGGAAGTCCCTCATAGTCTTTTATTCCTGTGTTATGCACGTTGGTGATGAATGGGACAAAGAAGACTGAAACACCCTGGAGGAGCAAGTGGTGCTATCCAATTCCTCAAACAATTCTTATCTATAAAGTAGACATCAAAGTAAAGTAAGTATAATTTTTTTTTTTTTTATATTATACAGCATTGCACAATGAATTACAAAATTTAAGACTATCTATCGTAATGTATTTCTTCCATTTCCGTATTACCCTCACCCCTTGCTTCTCAGCATGTACTTTCAAGAACAGGGTGCGATGTAGGGAGGGAAATTAATTTTTCTCAGTACAGGTTACTATGCTTGTGCTTAAAATGACTTAAGTGTATGAACAAATCATGACTTTTCCACAACGGAGCCCATGGTATAAAGACAAATGTTATTGCTTAATTCAGTAGTGAGGGAGAAGGGAAAGAAGGAAAAAGTGTTTTCCGTCCATTCCATGTAATTGAAATATTTGTCCATGCTCCCATATATTTAATAACTTTTGAAGCTGGTTGTAGAGTGCCTCCAGCACACACCATTGAGCAGCAATACAATCCTCTTTAGTAGAGCAAACACAAGCTACGGAAGGTTAGACTGAACATAAAACCACCCCTTCTGATGGAATGCAAGATAGATAATGGCCACAACAGATATGATAGTTACACTTATAAACTGGGCAATGACATATATAACTTCTATATGATGTAGCAATAAGAACAATACTCAGCACTTCTCTAAAATTTAAGAGAAATATTTGATGCTCCCTTTGGCTTTTGTTTTAATTTATTTTTGTTTCTGTCCTATCTTGTAGATATAGTTTTGAACTTCTTTTTTTTTCATCCAATAAATCCATTTGCAATTATAGTAATCTGTATTCTTCTGCAGTAATAATAGTCTTGTTGACTCTCAGACCTCTCAGTTAAGGGAGAGGCAACAAAAGCCCAGCAACTTAGGCTCAGTAAGATAAAGGGCTATTGAGAAGAAAATCAACTTTTCCTTAGAAAATCAAGTGGTGTTGAATTGACAGTATTTCCCAGACTACTGTTACTGACTTTCTAGATAATATGAGAAGACTCTAGATGAGACACTGTGTGCAGTTTTGATGCTCCATGATAAAGAAAGATGTACTGAAATAAAAGAGTAATAGATGCAGAAAAAGAGCTGACAGAATGAACAGAGCGGTGGTTAGAAAGCCTTACCCACTTGGCTTGTTCAGGCCTAGCAAAATGATAGCTAAGCAAAGACATGTAGTGGTGGCACAAAAATAAGTAAACACAGACTGCTTATAAATGAATTTGGGGTTGAAATGGAAAATAAAAGTCACATCCAAGAGAAGTTCTAGAGCAGAATCGTATTACCACAAATATGGGCAAAAATTGTAACTTGTATTACGTTAAATTTGACCAGTTTTGATTGGAGTGCCTTGCTTTTCACAGAATGGATAAATCTTACTAAGAGTGTAATACAGTGAAAGGATTCACTTCAGAACGTGACCACTGTAGACAGAGGATCCATTTTCCTTAGTGTTCAGCTGCATTGAATGCAATGACAAATTGAACTGTCACTTTTCCATCTCTAAAAAGGGGCTGTATTCCATGGTCTCACGTTTTGGTTTTTCGTATCTTCTTTTAGTTGAAATGAAGACAGTGGCATCCTTATGAATCTCCTTTCTGTAAGGAAAATCAGAGTATTAAACAATTACTTTTGCAGTGAAATGGGAATATTCCATGTCATTTCCCATGTTCAAACTACAATAACTCTGTAACTTTGCCACAATTCATTACTGTTGTAAATAGAAAAAAGAAAGTATAAATTAATCCTTCCCTGTGATGCCCTTGCAATACTCACAAATATAAGTACTATAAACATACAATTTGAGTAATTAAAAAGGCCTCCCAATTGACAAATCTGGAGGCACTTGCAAAATAGATGCTACTTAGTTCTGCTCTTTCCCTTTTCCGAAGAAGATCCCCCAGTCCAACTATCAGGCCAACTATAATTGGAAGTCATGCACGTGTGCTGAAATGTGTACAGATATATATGCACATTATTAAATGTTGAAATACTGCACACACATATGTATGAGTTGGCCCAGTTTTACGCAAATAACAAAAATATGTGGAGTAAATGCTGGAGTCCACAAAGTTGCTTTTGCAAACATTTCTCATGGTCAGGCTAGCATTTATTAATGAGGAAAGTATTGCGTGCTCCGTTACTGCAAAACAGACAAGCACTTTGGTATGCACCTGGGTCCCACATTAAGCCCATCGTTAACTGCATCTGAACTCTTGCTCCTTCTCTGCCTCCAGCTGCCAATCTTACCAAATGAAGTTATCTTCCCTTGTGAAAACTAGTTTCCAAAAAGAGCTTGACTCCCTATCTGTTTGGTTAAGACAATAGTTTAGGAAAAGGAAGGCACAAGTTATCACTGCAAGTCAGTCAACATCGGGGGTTGCATGTGGGTCCCTTGGTAGCCTCTAAATCTGTTAGGTTCTCCAGAGCAGTGTGCCTTTTTCATTAAAATATTTCAGCACAAATTATATTAGTCTATATTAAAACAAAACTAAAAATTAACCTCCTTAATTTTCAGTAAATATTTTTGCATTTTATGCATATGTTGTATGGGTGCTTGTACACACACAACTGCAATTGCAAACAAAAACTGCAGTTGTGACATTACTATCTTTTTTATAAATGGAGAAAAGAAACCCGATCAGGGTAAATTTGTGCCAGCTGTCAAATACCAAATTGTTTATGAAGTTGGTCAACTTTAGGTGTCTGTTGCAATCGGTCAGTGATCTGCTGAAGCACATTGTGTCCTTGATCTTACTTCCCTTAAAAAAAATTTACTATGACTGTCTTTTCATTTTAAAATGGACCATCGTCCCTCTCCTATTATTTTTTTCTAACGTACCTGTCTAACTTTGGTAAGTTGTGACTTTTCAGTGCTTTTCTGACATAAACTGTGGACTGTTTTGAAAGCCTGTTGCCAGTAACTGTTATGCCACACTGGGGAAGAGAACAGAGTTTCTTTCAGATTATAAGAAAACTTCAGCCAACTCTTAGACGTGTTTCAGCTGGGTGAATTATCAGGTTAAAGAAGTGCCCGTGTAGAACATGGCACCGGCACAGTCCTGACAGATATAGACTGCTATTTTATTTTTGGAAAATCAGCCCCGGGCTATTGTGGCTGCCTTGCTGACAGACATCATGTGTTGCTATTCCAACAGAGAAATGTTAACTGTAAAATCAAATAACCTGAGGGTTTGGAATTATACTTAAATTTTTAATAAGTTGTCAAAAGCCCCCTTTACAGCATTAATTTAAAATTGGACTAAGCAGCCCCACTGTCACTTAATATGCTCTTACCCACTGGAAATGCCAGCAAGGGGAAGGGTGGCAGGGCTGCTAACCTACTCTATGAAAAGGATGGCTGCTTTCTGATATGTTCCATGCCATTTTGACTGGCTAGGTGTACCTGCCCCAGGTGGTCACACTGGATTGCGATACGGATTTCCCACCCACACCCTCCCTCAGATATTCGGCTCCCTTCAGCATATACTTGTGTGATCCAGCCACTGGTTACCATACCATAACCTTTGCGGAATGGCTGCATTTCCTTCCTCTCTTCCTTCTCCTTTCTCCATGGGTCTTTCTTGCCCCTAAACCACCAGTTCCTTTAAACAGGACATTTCATCCCTCCCTTCAGCAAGGCTTGCAGTGCACCTCACACGAGCCTGAATGCAATATCATGGCCCATGTAGGTTCCTCGCTCCATGGGCAAAGTGATTGTGGCTTACCCCTCTCCAGCAAGAAGAAAATGAGTGCAAACTGCTTTTTATATATGCATGCTCTCTAAAGGGTTAAAGAACATGTGTGCCAGGGGAGACTAGTTATGATTGCATTGTTAGTGTAGGAGTAGGACTACTGCACTTGTGATCCTTACGTGCAAGAAATGGCTTCCTTCATGCTTCATGCTTCATACACTTCATGCTTTTGCAAAGAGCCCCAGGTAATGTATGGCACTTAACCATACATCAGGATGCAGAATAAGTCTCATCTAAGCAGCATTCTGGCTCCTTAAAACAGATTATCCTCGTTTCACGGACTGCAAACAGTCTGAAGTGCCCATACATGTGGCTTTTGTGAAGAAAAACCACACCAGCCCTCTTCTATTTACTGATGTTGAGGGAACAGAGCAGGGGGGATAAGCAGGGAAACAACCAGGAGCAGCTGAAGAAATAAAAGAGGTTACAGTGATGTGGTATGTTTGCATTAAAATGTTGATGGGAGCTGAGTTATTTTCCAATCCATCCTTGTAAAAACAGGTGACGAGGTAGAGGGTGAGCCAGATAATCAATTGGTCTAACCACCATATGATGTCCATGTTGAAAGCCCAAAAGTGAAGGTTATGGATTGCGAGGGATTTCTGGCCATAGGAGCTCACTGCCACAACACGTGTCTTGGCCATGTCCTTGTACTCCAGTTTCCCACAAAGGCGGCAAAAACATGGAAGCTGTTGTTCTTTTAACAGCACCTTGTTAAAAGCCCCAGTAAAAACAGGGGTAAGTTCTTCAAAAAGGAAGATGTTGGAGATGTAGGGAATGCAAAATGACACACAACTGTTATGCTTCTGTCCTCTCTACAAATACATCTGCAAGAACCACAACCTGACATGTTTGCCACACTTTGTGTGTTGGTTTTTTTCCCTAGGAATGATGGCTGCTATAAAAATTGTGTTCTCTGCTCAGTCTAACAAGCTGGTCTAATTTAAGGTGCTCAGTCCAGGGATTACTGTTCAATGTGTGACCCAAGCAACAGCAACCCTGAGTAATGTGACCGGGCACCTTCAGAACCTAGAGCTGAAAACTCTACCTGACCTGACATGTTTCTTTCTAAATGGCCTTGTTACAAAAAATATTCCAGTCCTTTAGACTCAGCTCTCTGTCTTCTAGACATGGGTAATGATGATAATATGCAGTTACATATTATCAATATAAAGATTGATTGTTTTCATTAGTGCTGCTGTGAAGTCATGAAACTTTTTAATGCTAAAATATTTTATTGCTAAAACAGGAATCGTGGAATCAATAGCATGAAACAATATAGCAGAATCATCCCAAGCTGTCGTTAACTCTTTTAAAAAATATATATAACAATGTCTTGTGTAATTATTTTCTTCTGTAGTAGCTGTAAACATTTCATTGCCCTCATCAGCCATTGTCTTTATTTTGAGTCTTTTGTGTGGGAAGATGTTTTCTCTGAGAAAACAGACTTTATGCAACCATTGCCAGCACTCACCAGTTCTAAACTTCCACTTTAAAGTAGCCATTAATACTTAATTAACTACAAAGCCTTTGTAGGTCCAATATTGATATAAGGCTACACTTGCGAGATATTCTGGAGCCAAAGTTGGGCAATGACCCCTCCAGCTGTATGGACATTAATAGGAGCGTCAACAAGCCTATGTGCTGTAAACAAGGGATTTCTAGTTGTCAGGATTTACCTTAACATAAAACTTAGCCCGAAGCATGAACAGACCAGGCCAGTTTTAGACAGCAAACTGACAGTATTGTTGTTTGTTTTGAATAAGCAACATGCCGTGCCAGAGGAATAGCTATATCTTGCTGTTTGGTTGTTATATCTGTGTCTGTCTGCCTAACTATCATCTATCTGTCTATTAATCAAAATGAGCTTTCTAAAAAGTGTATGATACAGAATTGCTTGTAAACAGGGATATGACAAACATTAAAGCAAAATGTCTCCATGCAAGGGAAGGGGACATGGCTGGATGTTCAGGTAAAGTTTTCTAACCACTCGACTTTTAGAGCTTCTGCCTCATAACTTCCATAATTTTTTCTTTTTTTAAATGCAATTTCTTAATACTGGAAATAACAGTAGCTCCTCTATATGGCATTTTCCCTTCCCTTTGAGGAGCTGCCTCCCAAGCACGGTATTCCCAGGGACTCACAATGGGTGATGTTCACATATGAGGCTTCAATGTTTGAGGCAAGGTACAGGAGCCCAAAACATCAATTGATTTATCTCCCTTGCTTTCCAAGAGGCAGGCATAGCTAGGTATGTCCAAGAAGAGAACAGCAGGGGAAGGACTTTCATCTGGGGAGGACTTGGAGGGAAGGGAATGAGTACAGACATCCAAAGCCCAGCAAGTGAGGAGGCATCCAGAAGCATGGAGAGTGAGAGATGCTGCAGTTGTGGGTTGCAAAAGAGAAATAGCGCTGAAAAGCTTGAGGCAAGAGTGTGTGTGCAAGTGAGAAGAGAAGACAGTGATGGAAAGATTTTTCCTCTAAACCAGTTGGTAATCATTGTTGTGTGTCAGCTGACAAAGGTTTCACAGAAACTAGTCTCTGCCTTGCAAACTCTAAGCCTCCAGAGGAATTAGGGGAGCTTTGACTTTAGCAATAATACAGTGAAACAATAACAGCCACCTTTACAGCTCTTGTCTTGTCCATCTCCTGTTAGAGCTTACCTTTCACAAATGCATTAGCTGTATAGCCGTAATTGTTCACACACTTATCATTATTTTTGGTAAATGCACTTCTCACTGAGACTTTTCAACAGAAGATTCAATAGCACCTTTCCCCCTGGGTTATTTCCATGCTGATAATTACCCCCTTAGGATTCTGTAATTATTAAAATGTAACCTGGATTTTTTTTTTTTTTTTCTAAATAGGGAGAGTACATTTGTCTTAACTACACTTTTTAATGACTTTTTTTAACAACATAGTGAAAAAAAAAATTCAGCTGCAGGCAGGGACCAACACTGAAAAAATGCCTCTTGAAAGGGGAATGCCTCAAAAGGTGATGAGCTGGTGAAGAAAGAAGAGGGAACATCTGGATACCAGGAAAGGTCACAGAAACTTACAGGAGAGAAGAGATGAAAGTTTGTGTGCAGGATCCTAAAGGCAATAGTTAGTATCCAGCCCTCAGGATAAGCCATTACCAGGTTTTTATGATGGTAGCTTTTGTTCTCTCCTTTCTTTAATTGCTCATTTCTCTCTTTAAATCTTGACTTGTTAAACCATTGGAAAACATAAAGAGCATCAGACTTAGAAGATTTGCAAACTGTCTGTTTGCTAATATGCAGTCAAGCTGTATCTCATGATGGTGACATCTAACTTTACTTTGAGCCACTGAATTATCTTGGTTTATGTCAGCTCTACAATCTCAGACAAAGCAAAAGAGAGCGGAAGAGGAAAAGGCAGGTTGAAGAATCTTATGCCAAGTACTAATAGCTGATAGTAAACCATTCCAGTTTTAGCATGTGGCTGTGAAGAAGAAAGAACAAAGGTGCTGAAACAAATTGCTGCCCATCCTTTTGAAATTTGAAATGAGGAACTGAAATTCTCCCAGACAAATAATTAGACCAGGATTCCCACCTGACAGCTGTAAAACCACTGATATGCTAACAGGGGATCCTCAGAGCTCCCAGTAATACTCTGCCAGCAAATATGGGTGAAAACTTGGGGTGATTTCTCTGTCTGTAGTGTTGACCACCTCTCCCATCAGGTATGCTCCCAGAAGCACATTAAAACACTCTAGAGAACTCACCCCTTTTTAATGTAACTAATGTCAATAAGTCTTTGGAGGAAGAGACAGGACGCACTCAGACTCCTGGAGAGCAAAGAGAAAGGGTAAAGGAGGCTTTCTCCTACTATACACCCCCCTTCACTCCTTGCAGTAAGCTCAAGAAGCATCATTGACACATGCAATGATCTTCAGTCTCTTGATGCTTATTGAAAACTATTTACCTGTCACCACTAAAACCATTTCTCAAGCACAGGAGTGCCCTGGACATACTGGTGAGTGTATGGGGACTCGTGGTATTTCCAAGGCCAAGGACCACCCCAGGTATTGTATGGAGAAGCACCTCGTACTCCAGGCAGAGGTGAGGTCCTCTGGCTGTGCAGGCTGATGGACCGTGCCGTCCCTCAGAGACAAGGCTATACATACAGAAGGTGAAAGGGACCATCCCTATTAAAGAGGAACAGGAAAGGGCAATAAAGTGAGCAGAGCTTTTTCGACGCTTTTGAGCGTGGTGTTTTGAATGCAACAACTCAATTTTAGTTGAGTAGCTCTCACTACTGCCTGTATACTAGATCTCCCAGATTTATTTTACTTTTAGTCAGAAATTGTGTTAGTGAGCAATATATGATGCATTTGCTCCCCCTCACAGTCCAGGGCTCCCTAAGAACAGGGTGATCTCAAATAGGCAGGATCACATTGACTCATCCTCTGCAGATGGAAGCCTAACCTCTGCAGTAAAAAGAGAAAACGGGGACACCTCTAGCATCTGGGAAACTACCATGCACGCAGACCCCTTACATTCTGCAGAGCACGCCCACAGAGAGAACTGTGGAAAACCATCAGCCATCAATCAGCTGTACTACATGACCTACGCACGCTCACTCACACAGGAGATTTCTCATAAGTCAGACACATGAGACACATAATTGTAAGGGCCTTCATGCATTGCCTAAAGGAAAAATAAATCATGCCTCCAAACTGATCCCTTCTATCTCACTAAAGGGATTGGCTTATTGATCAGAAAATTGCTTGCCTTTTTTTGGTTATCGCATTGTGTTACATCTGTTGTGTTGCTTCCCACCATTATTCACCGCATGATGAACCAGTGTGACACAATATGCATGTGAGCCAAAAGATGAATCGATGCGACAACAGCAGACATGCAAAAAAGCCATTGATCATGCAAACCAAATGTCTGCACGTGAGAGCACAAGAGTGCTTTGAAGAGTGCCCAATCCAAGGAACGAGTCTGTATCTGTGAGCTAACTGGGAGTAATGTCTTCATGGAGGAGTGGACCAGGGACAACACAAACTACTGAGCCATAATAGCCACAGCTGCCTTCATGTGCTTCTTTGTATCGCATACTGAAACTTCTTTCCTGCATTATCATGCTTTTGGATTATTGCAGATAGAGGAAAAAAGGGACACATTCTCTAGTACCTGAAGGGGGCCTACAAGAAAGCTGGGAAGGGACTGTTTGCGAGCGCATGTAGTGATAGGACAAGGGAGAATGGTTTTAAACCAGATTAAACATTAGGAAGAAGCTCTTTACAATGAGGGTGGTGAGACACTGGAACAGGTTACCCAGAGAGGTGGTGGAGGCCCCACCCCTGGAGACATTAAAGATCAGGCTTGATGAGGCTCTGAGCAATCTGATCTAGTTAAAGATGTCCCTGCTTACTGCAGGGGGTTAGACTAAATGACCTTTAAAGGTCCCCTCCGACCCAACACATTCTATGATTCCATGATTCCAGGTAGGTTTGTATTGCAGTTGTGGATATTGTTCTTACCTCTTTTAGTTGCTGACACTGTATTTTGATCCTGTTTCTGTTCTTAACTACTGTATGAACGTGTTGCCTCTGAATGTGTAGGGTGCACCTGTGAAAATGAAGGACTTGGTGTAAGGTGTTGTGACGATCTACTGTTTGAATCTCAAGTCATTCACACCAATAGAAAATAGTTACATCACTTCTTCAACTTTTTATAACTGGTAAGGACTACCTTCTCCTACAGCACTCAGACTTTCTTGAGCCAAAATGGAATTTCAGTAAAGCTGGTACTTTAAAGATTCATTCCAGGAGCTTATTATTATCACCCATAATTATCAGTTCTCTATTGCACTAATACAGTATATTATAGTATATTATAGAGGATTGAGTCAGTAGGGGTTGAACTTCCGAGATGCAAAGATGGGTAGAAAGCTGTGAAGCTCCTCTGTGTTGTTAACCACCAGCTGCTTGATCTGGAGTTAGAATAAAGCAGATCTCTTGCAATTTACTAAGGGATCCCCAGTCACAATATGCGTCATGAAATTATGTGAATTTCATGAGTTTGTGAAGCTAGTAGTTTGTATTACAGCTCAAAGTAGATCAAAGAGGTGCAATAATTTGAGGGTAAAGCAGAGAAAAAAGGGGAAGATCATATAACAGAGAAATATACTAAGATTTCAGTACAGCTTGAAGAAAATAATGCAGTGCTTCAATATAATTAACAAGCCCAAAATTCAAACTATATCTGAAATTTCTGGTGTTTCCTCTTGTTTTTCCTCTCTTCAATCATCTCCTTTACACTGTACTTCTTTTGTCAGCCCCTTTATCCCTCACCACTCCAACCTTCCTCCAAACCATTGCTCAAAGCTGGAAGAGAACAACCTAAGAAGGAATTCAGCGAGGATCTGGATAAACTGGTTTCTTAAAGTATATCTTCCATTTTGACCTTCCTTCTCATTCTGTAACTCTAAAATACTATTTTCTTATGGAGTAACAGCAAGAACAATCTTCTGCTACACTACAGGAGGATCCTGGCTGTTGGGAGGTTCAACAAAGAGCAGGATCCTCGCTTAACAAAACCTCCTTCAGCTGGCAGTGTCACTCTTGTTCCAGCCTTAGATACCGACCTTGCCCTTCTGCAACTGTCCCTCTCAAAACTGTGTGAAACCTCTGAGCTCTCAGACATCACCTGCATAGTTATTCCTTACAACTCCATCAGGCTCCAGGAAGCTTTCATGCCAGAAACCCACAGTGTGATTGCTTAGCAGATTGCACAAGGTCACTGCTTTGCTGGTGAAGACCATACTGCGATTAAGCTACAGGGATATCACAGCAGCATTCAGGATGCACAGCATGTTCACCTTTGCTGTCGACCCATCCAGCATTCACTGTGGAGATCACAAGGTTGCTGTCACTGGAACATTTTAATTCTATCATGCACATTTTGGGAGTGTGACAGCGAGGGCCATACCACAATTGTGAGAAACATTGGCAGACTTGTGACATGCCAAATGGGAGCAATGCACAGTACAGGTCACTCAGGAGTGCAACCGAGAGTTCACTGTAAATCTCAGGTGTTCCTGAAATACCCATATTTTTTTCCAAATGGCTCTCGGGACATCCCAGATGGTATGCCAACAGTTACACTATGTGGATAGATTTTCCCCATTCTTTTCTATAACAAAATAGTAGTTTGGTTTTGATGGCTTTCAAATGTCTTGACTCTTCCTTCTTCTCCCTTTCAGTATGGAGAAATAAATTTTCCAATAGTTTGGTCTGTGAGGGCTGCTATCATTTTAAACTCAGACCAATGATTTTTTCTGATATGTCTTTTTTTTTCTTTCCAGTGTTTTTCTGCAGATTATTTGTATATCAAAATTAAGTGAATCTGAGTGCTTCTGATTTGCTTGTGTTAAAAGGAAAAAATAATCATAATAAACTTTGAGGATTTTGTCACAAAGCACTAAATTAATTTCCTGGATCCATAACCCACCAAATGGCTGAGTCAGAGCTGTGTCGTGAATGGCTTTAACATTCTGTGAAGGACCTTGATATTAATTTGTAAGCAGAAGCCAATACCTTGAAGATTTCTAACTTAAGGATATTTGTGCCTTCAAAGTTCATGAGCCTTGCTGCTGCTTAATGGAATAAACCTATTCTGTGTACTTTTAATGGATTTTATTAAAAAGAGTAAGCTGGGCAATATATATATAGCAAATATATTGCTGATTTCATCACATTTTTACCAACCTGAGGTCATAACTGAAAATAAATCTTTAAGCAAAGAGGATCTATTGTCAAATAAATACAACAGGCAATTAGGTCCAATTAAGAAATTGTCTCTAGGAGGAATAACTATGCTTTCACTTTATACAGGATGAAGTGTAACGGGAAATCAAGTTAACAGGGAAGGAAGACCCCCCAACACTGCAGAGTCATCATTACAGTTGATTGATTTCTCTGATGAAGGTCATTCGTATCTATAGGAGGGAAATGCTCATAGGATTTAAATGTTCATTCTCATCCTAGACCTAGATTAAATCCCTCAAGCAAATAATATATGTTTTTTGACTCATCTGAAAAGAGGTATAGCAATTTAAGGGCTCACAGCACCTTCCATTTTAACCTCTGTATCTTCTGATCTCTTATTTTGTGTTATTAGTTTATTTTTATTTTTTCTCAGTCATCTCCTGATGATTAAATCAGTCCTTCCTTTAATTTATCAGTGCTTTATCTAGACACTCTTAAACAAAATTAACCCAAATGAAATTAATCCAATGAAAATGAATGATAGCTGCATTTAGCCCCACTACTGAAGGTATTGGTCCTCATTCCTGTCTTTCCCTATAGACACACATACTAATGTAAATTAAAGAAATTAGAAGTAAAGACTTTCACCCTTACAACATAGAAGAAAAGGTAATAAAGAATTTGAGCTTCTGTTTCATTTCTTAGCATGTGTAAGGTATGTAGTTAATTTTCTCAAAACACATGCTAGAGGCTTAGCTAGAGTTTGCAGTCCATGTAGTGTCTAGTGTCACACTGCAGAATGGTCAGGCTGCTTTTGACATTGCTCTTTCCAAAAGAAGCAGCTGCATGTGGTCCTGCATTGTGTTGATGGCATCAGGAGATGTGGGTTGTTTTCCCTTAGTGTGGTCCTTGCTGGAAGGACCTTCACTGGAAGGGCTCCCTGTTTGTGCTGCCTTGGGAGCAGCCTTTTTTAGCCTAAGACCACAGTGGAGATTTCTGCCACTGAACAGCTTTCATTTTGCCAGGGCAGCCAAGGGTGGCTGCAGATCACAGCTCTTTCAAAAGAAGGGGTCCCTCCATGGAAGGCTGTGTTGTCCACTCCCTCTGAAAAAATGGACAGAGGACATCCACAAATAGGATGCACAAAAAATCTTAAAAGAAACTCCTCATTTAATGAACACATTCATATTAATTTCTTTCATGGCCATTACTTCAGAATCTGGACTTTTTATTGACAAGCATTAGCAAAAAAATTACTCATAAATGCACGGCCTGCCCTAGGGGAGTTTGAAAGCTTAAGCTGCTGTTACACATTCTCAGGATTACCTTTCCTTCTAAATTATCCATGTCCAAATAAAATGTGGGTCCTTACTCCTCACAGGCTGCAGAAAATTTCACTGTCTGAAAACTGTGCTTCTGTTCTTTCAGGCTAGACTCAAGGTATGGAGTCAATAAGCCAGAGAGCAATATCCACCCAAGTGCAGATGCTTAAACAGCCAGAGCCGTAATCAACTGACATTTGGAATTACACATGAAAAGCCAAGGCAAGTTTTTTACTTTATTAGGTGTTAGAGAGCCAGATACACAGATGTGAGACAACACAGAAGCGGTGTCAAGAAAACCATTTTACCCCCAGGATCTGGCAGTCGAACACACCAAAAGCATTTCTTTTTAAACAACTAAAAGACAGTTTTAAACAAGCCAGTGGATCATGGGTTCAATGCATAGCGCAGATGTAGACTTAAACATTCTCCAGACAAGCTAATTGATTAAGGAAAGTCATTACTTATATCTCTTGAGTTTACTAATGGGAGACCCGAGGAGCTTAAAAGCATATCAGGTTTCTGAGAGACTGAGTCTGGACTGCATTTCAAAGTACATCAAATGCTGCTGTACCTCCACGGGATATTTGATAGGCACCCCGCCGCAGAGAGGCAGGACTGCCTCACAGCAGCCAGGGGAGCTGGGGTATGTGCCCCCTGCACATCCCTGCCCTGGGGGGTCTGGCCCCTCGTTTCCTCCACGCTCCTTACGCTCAGGGTAATCAGGCGAAGCACCCAGACAAGAGCCATCTGTGTTTAGGGTCACGATGCTCTTCTTCCTTTCCTTAACCGCAGCCTCTCCAGTCCCAAAGGCCCATCCTGGGTGGGCTGGATCTGTCCCAAAGCGGGGAGGTGCAGCCTGCACCTGCAGAACTCAAAGTGCTGCTGCTAGTCCAGCATAACTTTGAAATCCTCCAGCAGATTTAGGTATTTTTAATTTTTTATTCTTGTTTTGTTTTGTTTTTTGGCAGCAGTTGTGCTGGTGGGAGAACCTGTGGAAAAGAAGGCTTTAAACTAAAACTAGATGTGGCAACATTTGAAGTGTAAGTGCATTAGGAAACCACCTAGGCTGGCCTTTCAGGAAACGGAAAAGATGAAGCGCCTTGTATTTGCCATCTCTGATCTTTATTATAACCATCAACACTGGATTAAAGACAAAGTTGGATGCTTCTGTTCAAATTACTTGGCCTGGAACAGTTAATGGTGATATTTAAATTGGCGTCATTAGATGTCAGACCCAACGTTCTTCTGAGACAAATGAAGTTGTTCACACTTCAGAAAGTATCGCTCCCCAACTGCCTGCTGACTCTGTCAAACACCACTGCCTCACTTCCCTCTCTGAGGCTTGTCTTGGCAATCTTACAGTTTAAAAACCTTCAATTTTAGAAAAAAAAAAAAAAAAAGCATGCATTTTGCAGAAAGTGAATACAACACAAGAAAAATCTGAACTGCTGTTTGGATTGACTGTGTCCCGGTTCATCACAAGCTGACCAGGAAAGAGTTAGTCATTACTGAAGTGAATTTTAAAGTTCTGAGTGCAAATATTATACAGATTTTATAAACACGCTCCATTTTCAGGTACTCTGAAAGCAGTTTGTGCATAGCTGTATTCTTATGCAATCACTTTGCTATCCACAAGTTATTTCTTAAAGAAAGAAGCACTGTCCATCTTCGTATAATATGACAAATTGGCTAAGCTTCCAAGAACAGAGAGCTGCATTTTCACATCATTATATTGGGAGTTAAATGTATAAAGCTTCGCACATCAAGGTGAGATAATAGCTCTTACTAAGTTTAAGAGTAAACTAAATATCTGCTCTGATGTTATATGCCAAAAAATAATATTTATGTTCAGCAATGTTTGTGCCCGAGGTATATTTTCAGCAGGGATTCATCTCTTTTGTATGGCTGTTAGTATGAAGGAAAGGGGAATCAAGAAAAATAATGCTCAAATAAAAATAAAATAATTCCATGCTGCCAGCTCCTCAGGTTTTCCTAATGTGAAACGAAAAGCAGGTACTCGCTGAGGTGGGATCTTGCCTGAAATTAGAGTAATATAACATAATACGTCCACAAAACTTGGTAATGTTTAAGGGACAGAACAAATGACATATGGGATCCAAACTGCTGTTTGCTTTGTCTATTATCCTGCTTGCAGAAATGGTGGACCTCAGTTGTTGTGGGGAAGAAGCAAGAAACCCCTGACTCAGGCTTTTCCAGTGGGCAGTTATGCCCCTATAAACATCCTCTCCAAATAAATGTCTTCTCCAGCAGTTAGGGAAGGCCACCAGACCCTGTTTTTTACATACCTTCTGATGCACCTTTTAAAATTTTAACTAATGTACTTATGCGTAGTCTTATTATCTATAGGAGTGCATTATTCCTCATTGAAAGACACCAATGATGGTGGTCAATCTTGACTGTGGCTGTGCAGAACACAGCAGTGCTGTGCAGAGCAGCCTGATAGCTCCAAATGGGCTGTGATGAGGAGAGCAAAGCACTGCATTCCTCCCCTGGTATGCCTTGTAGGTAAAGCTTCTGTGGCAATGAATCCCTCAGCATCTTCCTATTAGTTCAGGTTTCCATCCCTCAAGGTCCTCTGGAATTTGGTGCTACGAGAGATATAATGGGTGTTCTTCATCTATGTCATTCAATTGTGCATTTATTTTTAAACTTGTGTATCACAGTGGTCTCTTTCCTCTGGTCAAGAGAGTTTTCTTTGCAAACCTACCCTATATGTTATCTGCCACCCCTTTATAATCTTCCTTGTGCTTTTCAGAACGCCTTCTAAAGTTTTTGTTTGTGTTGAGGTGACAAGCACTGTACCTGTTATTCTGCACAAGGCAGCATCACTGACTTAGCTTGTGGCATAACTCCCTTTTCAGAGGAGAATCTTAGAAATCTGCAATAATGCTATCCACTGACTATAAATCAGACTTATGTGTCTCTCAGTGTGTGTATACAATTAATTAACAAGGAAATCATAAAAGAAATTAAAGAACATGAAGTACCAGCCCTTGGTTTTCTATAGGATCAATAAATTTACATTTTCTTGTGTGTGATTCCTTACTCAATTCTTATCTGTAAATGTCACATGATTACCAAACCCTTTCCCCACCTTGTAAAATGTGATCCACAAAAGAATATATTATTTTCCTTTAGGCATCCAGCACTGGAAGCTAAATAAGACTTGAGATTGCCTTGATAGCACTGTGTATCAGCAGAACAAAGATGGATTCCAAAACACTATATTAAACCTGTGGAAGAAAGGGTAGTCAATTAGCTAAAGCATTAAAATGAGATTAAAAGAAGATAAAAAAAAAATCTATCTTGTGATTGGAGTAAACATGAAATTATATAGGATGGTTGGGTTTTTCTAAATGTCATTCAGTTGTGTGTGAATGTTGCAAACCAATTAGATAAAATTAAATTTCAAGCTTGATTGACTTTTAAATATTCAATTTGAGCACTGCATTTTGTGTTTATTGCATTGCTCAGGAAACATCTAGAAATGGCTGTTGAATCAAGGAATTAAATGAAACTTACACTGTCAATAGCCTAGCTGGGGTTTCTGTGAGAGCGTGATGGCAGTTCTGTTTTATTCAGCACCATTAAATGCTGAATATCCACAGAACACAGAACTATAAGTCTGAAAAAGGACACACTGGCTGCTGGAGAGCTTTGGCATTTATAGCTGGAGAGCACTGGCAGATAACGAGAAGTTTGATACCATGGAAATCATAACTATGAAATATATAACAATACTAACCCACGAAGATGGAATATATATCATGAAATATTGGAGGATAATTCAAATCTGCACGGCAATCTGCTTTTCATTTCAAGTGTCGAGCCTATGTAAGCCATAACTTATCCAGGTATTACTCACGTGGGAAATAACTACAAATTTAGTACAACCCATGGAACAAAAAAAATAAAATCCTGACGGGAAGAACAGGAAGGATGTAATGTCTTTTTTCTCCCCACCCCCTCTCTCTGTGAGAAAGAAAAAGACTTCTTTTATAAAAATGCACTCACTGCTTGTACAGCAAGTGGAAAGGCTATCACAGCTATGGCAGGGATGTGCCTGCTGGAGAAACAGATCCCAAAGACAAGAAGATAGCTACCCCTTTCCACCTGCCCAAGTAAGAATGAGCAGCATGTTGTTACCCCCAGGTCCTTACCGTCCTTAGCACGCTTTGGCCCTCCTGAGATGAAGCAGAGAGAGACGGTGCACAAAGAGCTTCATTGTGGCCTGTATCAACTGGGGCTTCTTTCCTCTGGGGCAAAGGTGTCATTACTGCCTTTCATGATGCATTTGATGCTCTGGGAAATGGGCTTTGGACCAAAGAGAGAAGGGAGGAGAGGAAACCTGTCTCGGGGCTGAAAGGTTGAGACAATATGTCATATGAATATTGTTTTTTCATGCTTTTTATGACAATCCTGCTCTCAGTCAAAGGTCAGAGTTTCCCATTATGCTGTTCCAGCGTTATCAAAGCCATGGTAAGAAAATATCTGAATGAAAAGCTACTGATACCTATTTTTTCCCCTACTGATAAAATAGAGGAGATCCAGGCAACAAAAAGAGAGGAAAAAAAAAAGTAGATTTCTTTCGTTCTTTTATTTTCCATTTTTTCTGCTGTAGTGACCTTTATACTAGCACCCTTTCTACTCTCCTGAGGCAATCAATTTTCTTATTAAATTCAAAAGATACAAATGGTGAATGGAACCACTGCAATGGAACCTCCCCAAAATCATCTCTTTTTCTCCCTTTAGTCACCAAACCCAGAAATATTAACAACAATCCTATGAAAAGGGATCTTGTACACTTTCCTGTGCCTGCTCAGAGAAGCAGGAATCTGTCATTCAGCATATCCACAGCAGGTTCTGTTTTTAAGTAAAGGAAACTTACTGCCAGTCGTTTCAGGAAAGTGGTATTTTATTTTCTTTATTTTACTGCAAAAAAATGCTGACTTTCTAGCTGACGATTTCTTCTTGACAGAATCTACAGACTCTTTTATTTTCTTTGATCCCTCTGGTAAAATCTATGTTGTCTCATTAACAGATCCAAGTACAAAAGAAGCATAATTTTCAATATAACTTTACAGAGAACCAGCCCTCTCCAAAGCAGCATTCAAGGTAATTCCTGTTAGAACACAGATGAAAAAGATCAGTTTGACACACAAGCCAAAGCCAGCCAAGCCTTTGGATCATTCCCAGAGCTCAGAATTAAATGTGTCTGTGAAACAACCCATTCTAGATAATGATATACAAATGAGTATAGCGTGCATCCAGCTTTGCTTTGGCAAATGTCCTGGGGCATGATTTCCTGCGTGGAGGATCCCACCCTCAGACAGGAATAGCCAGCTACACAAACACAGGGTGAGGAGCAGCTGGCTGGGTAGCTGTTCTGCAGAAGGCATCTGGAGTTGTCATGTCTCTAACCAGATTGGGCTGAGATGTTGTTTTGAAAAAGGAAAAAGTCATGATAAGGCAAGTAGGGAAGTACTGCCTGCGGAACGCATGAAGCAATCCTTCTTACTCTGCTCAGCTCTCCTACAGCCTCGGTTGAGGTGTCTGCTCCTTCAAGAAAGATGTGGGTCAACTGAGCAGAACCCAAACTATTCTGTAGTCTAGAAAACATGCCCCGTGAATAAAAATTGACTAAGTTGTACTTATTCAGCCTAAAGAGAAAATTGGAGGAATATCATGAGAACAGCCCCCAGACAAGTGAAAGTCTAGAGCAAAGAGGGATAGTATAGGAGAGGGAGGAGGACAATAATTCAGAATCTTGAATGACAGCAGCAAAAAAATCAACAAAGGGGTTAAAAATATTTTCTAGCAGCAGGGACAAGGTGCCACTGGGCTAGATTTCCCTCAGAGGCTTGCCAGCATTGGAGAATTTTGAGAACACATTAGAAAAACATTGATAAAGAATAGAACCAGACACCATCAATCCCTCCTCAGGGCAGGATGTACTAGATAGCCTAGGATGCACAGCACACACTCTCCAAATGACTTGCGTTGAGAATTTCTTCATGACCTATATGGAAGTATGTGCCATGTGACTGCCCCCCTACGAGCAAAGCAGTGCTGCCTCCACCTCTGGTATCTGTGACTAGCACTTGAAAGCTGTTTCTGGGACTACTTGTGTAGAGGTCCCACTGAGAGGCTTCTCTGCTGTTTCAGGAAGAGCCAGTGATGGAGCAGATGACTTCCCCCTGGAGCTGCCTCCATACCACAGTAAGGATTTGAAGCTCTACCATGCCTCCTAGCTGGATGGGAAGGCAGGTGTGTGGTGATTAGTAACCTCTCAGTCAACCTGAGTGTTTCGGGGGATATAACGGGAAAGTCTAGCACTCTGTATGGGAAGCGACTGATTGATTTTGGGGGGAAACACAGGGGGTTTCATGAAGGATGCATCCCCAGGTGAGACGGTTTATGTACGCCAGATGCCATCCAGCATCAGGGCTGCTTCTTCCCCTACTGTCCATACCCCAGCCTGTACCTGAAGTCAGAGAAATGTCATGTCACTGTCAGCTAATGCACAGGAGGCTGTAACGCAGCTGAGTATCAGAAGAAAGGTGGCACACGCTTGACTGACACTGACAGCCTGACATTTGACAAGTGAGCTTTAGATAGGAGGATTTTTCCCTGTGCTATGAAGCGCTTTACAAACAGTCACCAAGCTTCACGGTGCTTCTCATACCACCTCCTCCTTACGAATGCAGAAGATAAAGTTCACCAATTTATCTTCACTCCGAGCAGAAACAAGAGATGGCTTGGTGTTGGCTGGACACTTTTTCCCACCCTGCCTCCAGTGCAATGTCCCAAGCCGGTTTAGATGTCTCCTCAGGCTGCTCAGGCGCCGTCGGCACTCTCTCCTGGCTGGCCTGCAGATGCTCTGGGGCACAGCAAGCAGTGCTTCTGCCACCTTACCAGCCGCAGAGCTTGCACGCAGTTATCACAGAAAGGAGCAGGATAGAAACCCTTCCAGCAAGGACCCGATTTCCACATCCCCATCTTCAGGCAGCCGGGATGTGCACGCCTGCGCTCCCACCGCCATCCATCACACTCACACGTGTTCCCACAGGCCTGCAGAGCCTGAAACAAAAAATTACTTTGTTTGTGTCTAGCAAATTAACCCACATCCCCACCTTAGGTATAATTAAGCACAGATGTATCATGAGCTAAGGCAAGCCCCAGACCTGCCACAGATAATTGTTGTACAACAGCAGCGAAGGGCAGCGCGTCCAAAATTAGCGACTTTGCTGTAGTCCCAAATTGGCTGTTTGCCACTGAGGCATTCTTTTTGCCTTTTCACCTTGTTGTTGGGATTTTTCTTTGTTTGTTTGTTTGGGGTTTTTTGTGGCTTTTTCCCCTGGGGCCCAGTTAAAATTATGACAAGTTTTTTTTTGTTTTGTTTTGTTTTGTTTTGTGAGAGCCACTGAATTCCCAGGCACCTAGGGACTTTGTTTTATTTTTACATCTTTGGAGGCTCATGGGTCCTCTCAGTGAACACTGTGCCTCAGAAAACATTCCCCTTGGGTGCTAAGCTGTGCAGGCTGGAGCAGCTGAGCTCGGAGTGACCCCAGATCAAGTGGTGGGTGCTGTTGTCTCTGCCCCGTGACCGAGACGGTGGCACCAGCAAACTTCTGAGCGCTGGCTGAAGAGACAAAACCTCCACGCTCCCTCCCTCGCAGAAAGCCTCCCAGCAGTGACACTTTAACAACGCAACGTATTCTCACCAGGCTGCAAGCCTTTTATCAGAGGTCAGCAGCAGGAACGGTCCTGGAGGCACAATCCTGCTCTTACGGAGTCGCTGGCAGCTGGGAGAGCAGCACTGTGGGGGCCCTGCCAAGCATCCCCCCGACACAACAAGTCTCTGAGCAGAGGGCTACTCCTTTCAGGCAGCAACAGAGCAGCCCCCAGGAGTGAGCAGATGACATGAAATTCTAATTTTTCCCTCCTCCGGCTTGAGTGGCAGACACACACACCCCCCCTCCTCCCGTTTTTAAGGTGGACGTACGACGTGTGCTGCAGCCAGGGTGAAATCCAGCTTGAAGAGAAACTCAGCTCGGGGAAGCTGCTGAGCCCTGCACCCACAGGAGGAGCCTGGCCTCCCCACGCAGCCGTGGGATGGGCACCAAGCTGGTGAAAAGCTGCAGCGCTTCACCCAGGCGATGCTGCGGGATGGGGGGGGAAAAAAAGTCAGGGGTGGCCATCGATGCGTTGCACCGGGCTGTCAGGATGACTTCAACAGCAAACCTTACTCGCATGATCTTTACCTTCAGGGCCATAAAAACATTCATCAATCCAAAAATTCTGCATTCTCAGGGGAAGCCACGCCACCGTGGATGAAGAGTCTGGGTTTTACACACTGTCTGAGCGTTAAGTCAGCTCCGTCAGTAGTTTGTAATCGGCTTCAAGCCCTCCCTAAAGCTGTAGCATTACTTGCTTGTTTATTAGTAGCAGTAAGAGAACTGAGAAATGACCACTGACTTGGGAAGGACTTCGAGTACCTCAATGATTTCCACAAAAAATGGGAAACCTTCAACAAAAGAGAGAAAAGCTACATCTTGGTTATTAACTCCTGGACAAGTAAAAAGGAACTAGATGAAGTAGTCAGAGAGTGCTTACGGCAGAGTAACTGGAGAATCGGTTATAGCTGGATATACATTGAATGCTACTGAGGCAAAATTTGGAAGTATTTACACAGGGGATGTGCTGATGTCATCGTGTTAAGAGCAGACATGGTGATTTATCAGTAGCTAGAAACCTCACCCTGTCGGGAGCCTCTGGTGATGCTTTAGTTATATACTTTTCTGACATCACTTTTAAGGGCTATACATTTTATGTATCACTGGATACTGATTCTATGGTCCCAAAGCTTTCTAATCTGCAATAGAAAGCAATATGTGTGTTTAGCTCATTGGGAGACTGCAAAACCAGTGTGGTTTTCGTGTTGTTTTTTTTTTTTTTAAAGGGGACTGTTCTCATTTTTCTTAAATCCAGTTCTCATTGTATGTTGTAACATATGGTCCTCATTTTGCAGGTGCTGAGTGTTTTTTCCTCTGCTGGGTGTTTTTTTGCTCTGCCCACATTGCTTCTGGGCAGAACAAGAGGACTTGCCTCATCTGTGTATATGTTACTGCCTTTGAAAATACAAGTTGCGTGACGGTTCTATAGTGCCACCAGTTACGGTTACTTACATGAAACTGCAGCGTGAGCAAGTCCTGAGAGGTAAAAAACACTGAGCTCGTAGGAAAATACAACTTAACATTATCACAAGTGCCTCTTCCTTTCCTTACTGGAAATTGCTGAGGTGATCCCCAGACCTATTGCGGAGAACTGTCGTGCGTAAATTTAGTAATTAATTTAATTCGTTGCCCAACATTTATATTTGGAACAGATTGTTTAAACTTAATACTGGCACTATTTTGTGACGTGAGTTGTACGCTACTGTTAATGGGTTCTATTGAGTCAGACTTAGCCTGCAAATTAAATTTTTAGAAGACACATTTCTACAGAATCTAGGAACAATCCAAGTATTTCTCTGTGGTGTATTATTCCAAGAGTAGTGTGCATTTATTTTTAAATATAGATAATAAGCAAGCAGTGTAAATCCCTGAAAATAAGCTAATGGGTTTTAATGTTCAAAGTAAATGGCAACTTCTTTCCCACTGTAGAAAGATGACTCTCCTGCGAAACGCCCTGGTCTGAGGAGGAGTGCACTTGTGTGGAACAGATATTATCTGACTTGGGTGTGGGAGGTAGCGGTCCCAAATAAGCTTCACTGATGTCATCAGCAAAAGTTCCTCTGTTTCAGGAATCCAAGATGTTACCTCCAGATCCTCATCTCAGCATGGCTGGTCACCTTTATCCTGTGCACATTTTCCCATCTCTCTTGGCCTCCATCCCCTTTCTCCCATCCTTCCACTCATGACGAAGATTGTCAAGTACTGTGGGTTTGCTCAGAGCCTGCTACTGTGAAAGAAACTCAGGGTGACACAGAGAAGAGTGATCATGCTCCTGCCATTATAAAATGCTAAATAAATAATCAAATATTTCATTTTAATCACAATTCATCTCTCTTAGACCAAAAGAAATATTCTAAATGGGGAAGAACTTTTAAAATGAAGAATGGGATATGAGAAAGCCCGATTTAATTTTGTAGTATGAATATCAACCAGAACAACTCTAAATCACCAACCTCCAATACAATTCTTAAGGAAGAAGAATAAAAAGAAAAGAGGAACGATTTAAGAGAGTTTGTAATTTTATAAGGCATGAAAGCAGCATGAGAACAGAATTTGTAGAGCAGCTTGTGCCCAGCACCCAGGCTCAGTTTCCCTAATTTCAAATTTGCAATAAACCACGGTCTTTTAATGGGAGGTAGGGGTTGTTGTAACCTTGCAGTGTAAACCTGCCTCTCTGTTTCTATTCTGCATACTAAGAGTGTCACATTAGTGTCACTGATATGTCACCTTGACAGTCCTTTCACACTAGCAGTAAACCCACTGGATAGCGACTCTTGCCATGTAGAAATTTCCAGAAAAATCTATTTTACACCCTGGGACGTATGCATGTACGCCTGAATGATTGCAAACACTTATCTGGAAAAACAATTTAAAAAGAAACTGAAGCTTTGACTTTTTCTTTTTTTTTTTTTTTTAAGGATGCAAAAGCTCAACAGTTACAACTCCTGTCTTTAGCTGTTTCCATAACTCATTAAATGCTCAGTAACTTTTCTCAGACCCAAACATTAAACACATACAAGACAGCCTCTTTTTTTCCAAACTGCACAAAGCCTCGCTCTTTCCTTAGACATTTCAAAGCATGTTTGTTTATGGTCTCCATTCAGCATTGCCTGTAGGACTGGCTTCCTCTCCCCTTCATTTTCCCTGTTTCCTCCCTTCTCCCTCCCCTTCCTGACTTCTTACTAGCAAGCAATGTGCAAGGAAAACCAGTCCAATGCTGATTTCCATTCCAGTTTCACTCCCTCTCCTCTTTCTTCTTCCCTTCCCCTTTTTTTCTGCAAGACATTTGCAATATTTACTTTGTTGGCAATTTAGGCGTCTGCAGACACCCTGGAGTAAGAGTGACACACAGTCTGGCTCGGCAGGGAATAGATAAGGTTACGTAGCTGATGGAAGAGTTAAAATTGCTTTGGAGACAAGCCAGCGACACAGAGAAAAGAAACGTAGGTGGCCCTGCCCAGAAACCTACCCCAGAAACAGGTGGGTTACAGGAGATGGGCTCCCATTCCGGTCTTAAGAGCCTTTTAAGCACTTGGGTGTTGCTATTGCCCACGAGGCTGGGAAGCCACCAGGCTTATTTTGTCCCCCACTGAATAAAGCTCAGCATCTCCCCTCGGTCTCCATGGGGCCAGGGCGCTGCCGGGACGGCGGGCTCAGCCAGGCGTGATGGCAAGGACAAGGGGGCTGACTGCAGCAAAAGACTTTTGGATTGGGAAACGCCGCGTCGGAGAAAAAGGAGAGGTTGGGAGAGGGCAGAGAGGGGAGAAGGAGGCGGAGAAGGGGAGCGGGTCAAAGCGGGCGGGTGGGTATTCACGGCATCCTAAACCCCTCAATAGGGCATTGTCCCCGGGTTGGGGGGTCCTNGGAGAAAAAGGAGAGGTTGGGAGAGGGCAGAGAGGGGAGAAGGAGGCGGAGAAGGGGAGCGGGTCAAAGCGGGCGGGTGGGTATTCACGGCATCCTAAACCCCTCAATAGGGCATTGTCCCCGGGTTGGGGGGTCCTGCTGGCGGGGGGGGGCAGGGGCTGCTTCCCGTGGAGGTGGCCAGCTGGAAGGTAGCGTAAGAGGCCCAAGTTGGCCCCGGAGGCACAGCCCCCCCACAGCTAGGGAAACATGGAGTGTCTTCCCCAAAATCCATGCGGCGCTGGCTGTG
This sequence comes from Tringa tobata, assembly GCA_033628505.1. Lineage (NCBI taxonomy): Eukaryota > Metazoa > Chordata > Aves > Charadriiformes > Scolopacidae > Tringa > Tringa tobata. Next base: position 11,321,908 of record JAHREE010000131.1, read on the forward strand.
TTTATTCAGGTCCCAGCTGTCAGGAGCCTGTGAATGACGAGAGATTTTTTAATGATGGCGCCTTCAACCATAATGATCAGTTTGCACTGCCTTCCATTTTCAAAGCTGGTTTTTTTTTTTTTTTTTCCCAAAGAAAAAGGCTGAAACCTTTCTTTAATGAAACGCGAAGCCCAAGACCCTCCTTTGCATGTGTGCCTCCCTCCACCCCCCAATGGAGGAGCTCATTATTGTGGGCTTTTCAGGCCCACAAAGACAGGCTCTGCTAATACTCCACAGCACCTTTCACATGCTCATTCATGCCTCTTTTTATTATTATTTTTTTTTTCCAGTCTACTTTCAGCAAACGATCTGGGGGGAGCTTTTCTGATTTGGGCTTTAGGAGGGAGGGAAGGAGGAAGGGAGACTGCTTCAGATCAAGGGAAGTGGCAAAGCTTTTGCTCAACTATAAGCACGTGAAAACGCTCACCGAAATCACTGGAAATGCAATACACCTGCCTGGGACCTTGGTTCTCTTCCCAGCTTAGTCATTCCACAGTGCAAGTACCACGATTCCCCACCTGTAAAACGGGGCAGGCAGCACTTGGCTTCCCTTGGACAGTGCTTTGCAACCTGAAAAAAAAAGTGCATAAAACCCAGGTGATATTACTGTGCCCATAAACTCAGCAGTAACTGCACTTTACTGCATTGATGTCCTTCAGCATGAGAGAAGGGTAGGAAAGAGAAAAAAGTAAACTGGGCACAAATGAGCCATTTAAAACATATTTGAAATGAAGAAAATAAAATAAAATTTGAACCAGCTGTCCTTTCTGCACGCAATACTTTGATCCTTTCATTTTTAGCATTTTTGTTAACATAGGACTTCCCCAGGAGAGGACTGAAACTGAGGAAAGGACTCCCATTGGTTTCAAACACTATTAGATAAGATCAGCAGAGCCTGTTCCACTAAGATAACCAATAGTGGGTATGTAGTAGATAAATGCCTGCTATCAGATGCATGAAGTCAGAGGCCATTTCCAACCCATGGGCAATCAGGGCCAAATAGGTCCATTCCCTTGCTGCTATTTGAAGTAGATCCCCAAAATTCAGACTTGAGAGCTTAATGGTTGGTGATGCAGCACCTCAACACCTTGTTCCTCCTGTGGCATCCAGACCGAGGCGCTAAGCACTTCAGCGTCACAGTAAAAGGAGAAAGTGGGATGCCTCAGAATAAGAGCTGTAACAGCTGAGCAGGAAGAAACCTAAAAGAGACAGTGAAAAGGGCACAAAGAACACTGAGCAGGAGAAGAAGCTGGCTTGCAGTTGGGGTGGGGTGGGGGTTCTGGTTAGAAGATTCAGCTCCTGTTGTGTAAAATGGGGGAGCTCAGGTGGACAGCAGGGTTGCCGTGCGTTTGCCAGCTGGTTTCATCTGATGGTCCTCAGTCAGAAAAAAACAGATTCCTCTGAGTAGCAGACAGCCCTTCTAGTTTAAAAAAACCGCTAATACTTTTCATAATGGCCAGATTATGTTGATCTGCCGGTCTCCATTCTGTAAACAAAGACTAATTAAACACTTGCTGAGGCAGAATGGTTTTGATAGGAATGCTCACATGCTTAAAATTTGCTATCTGTTATTAGTTTGCTGAAGCGCCTTTGCATACAAAATGAACTGAGGCAAAAGTTGCATCTGGCTGTCATCCCGCTTCCCTGTCTATGGCTGCAGTACAAACTCAGGGCAATTTAAGACTGCTTGAATTTAAGACTGATTGAATTTAACAAAGCATGATAGATACATGCAGTATCAGGAGCATCTTGTGCTCCAATCGCACTTCCTCTTCTCCTCCATCAAAACCCAAATCACACACAGAACCTCCCTTACCAGGCTGGTACATCATGGAAAACAGTCGTGTTATACCAGGGGATTGAGGTTACCGGTTTTACACTACAAAAACTTTTTCACGGTTATAGCTCTATTGGTCTAAGTGACAGCATTTTTCTTATTCCCTTTTTTCTTTTTGCTGTTTCTGTTGAGGGAAAACGGATGCAGAAACTTGAAACATGAGCTGAACCTTTCTCTAGACGATCAAACGGTGAGAAAAGTCACGCCAAGAGACAACATGAAGAAAACCAGCTGCTGGGCTCAGAAAAAGAGAAGGATCTCTTAATCAATTAGACAGAAAGGTAGGACCGAAGAGTCACAGCCACATTTGTTTATTACTTCTCCAGAGCAAATGGCTGGATACAGAAGAATCCTCTAAATTTAAGAGCGTGGGGCAGAAGTGTCTTTTGGAAAAAAAAAAAAGTATTTCCTACCACCAGTCCCCCCCAGATGAGAGGCTGGAACATGAAATAAATTCATCTGGGGTCCACTGCTGCTCCTCACCGAGCTATGGGGATGCGACAGGGGAAGTAAGGGGGGCGGTGTTAGTGGTCGGAGGAGGGAGCAACCAGGGACATGCTGGGGAGCCCAGTCCTGTTCCCACCTCAGCACAGGCAACGGGGAAACTCAATACCTCCACTGGAGACTGCCTGAGCTTGTTTTTCCCTTGTGCGGAAAGCACATAGGGCATGGTCTGTCCTTCAGAAATTAGAGACTGGGAAGACCAATTAAGTCATTCAGTTCAATTCCCTGAGGCCAATTCAAAGGCTGTTCTCTCTACTAGATACTCTATTGTGGGGTTTTTTCATTGTAATTTTAAAAGTCCCAAGTGACAGTGCTTTCATTATTTCCCTGGGGAGACTACTCCACAATCTAATATATTTCACTGTCAAGAAGTTTTTCTTGAAATTCCTCTTAAAATTTCACTCCTAATTTCCTTCCATTTACTCGGAGTTATATGTATTATGCTATGCTAAATGTCGATTATTAGTTATACTAAAAAATTCATCTCTGTTTCCTAAATGTTGGTAGAATGTCACAATATCCTGTCTTTGTCATTGTTTAGCCAGACTGAGTTTTATTGCGAATTTATTTTTTTTTTCAGTTCAGGCCCTTTCTGAATTACATTGATCCCCTCTGGGCACCTTTCCCATACACAGTGTATCTGCTGTAATGATGCAATATTCCAGATGATGGTTCTTATACAACCTTGATGCATACAATATTTCCCCTGCCTCTGCAGCACATTGAATGTTGAAGGTGGTGTTATTTCTCTCATGTCAGCTTGTACTTGAAGTGCATGACTAATTTCATGGCCATGCTGACCAGTGAGTCTGTCACTAGCACCAGTTCCCAGCCCTTCTGTGTTTGGAATCATATTTCCTACTGTCCATCAGATCATATAATTCGTAATTCAGTCTAATTTTATTACGTAAGTTTATGTTCCTAACAGATCACAATTTATGCTGTTTTTTGTACTTAATTCTCCAGTGTGAAGTCATTCATATTTGTAAATTGCAATAGCACTGCTTAATTTTCATGGATAGGGTCTTCCTCTGTGTCCAGTGGTGTAAGGCAGGATTTTAACAACTCACTACTTCATTATTCATCGTTATTCTTTACATATTGTTGTTTACAACTTCTGATATACATTACACTTTTTTGCATAAGAATATCTCAGTTAGGGTTTAGAAAAAGATTTCAGGAAATGCATTATTGAGCATTCAAATAAATGCATGTCTGTCTAAATAAAGCAATGAAAGTTCTATAGTTAAATTGATCTATTTTTCAAATGTGAAGCATTTACAAGGATCCCCCTTGATTCTTTCGAAAAAAGAAGCATTATATGTACCTTTCTGCTCAAGATTTTTGTACCTTCTCCCATCCTATTTTTTTTTCAAAAGAAGTTGATCTTTACAGAGTAGCATTATTAGGTAATTCTATTATTATAGTAAGCCATATTGTCACTCGGACTTCCAGGCTTGCTGAGAATGACGTCTTCCTGGACTTTATCTTTCGTCTTTCATAGCAAATGTTATGTTGAAAAACTTTTTCCCTGCAAATTTTATGAAGTCCATTCCTGCATTCATGCACAGAGTCAACGCTGATCCTGTGAGCATCACAAGAAGAAGCATGTGAATAACACCAATAGATGCCTGAATGATCCTGATTATCTGCACAAAACAAGGAGTCTGTATGGCACTGTTTAAGTCCAAATGAAGAAATTGTCAGGAACAAAATAAAGTCACTCTGATTTGTCAGCCTGTCTTATTCTAACAAAACCCTGCTTTGGCAAAATGTCTTTCTGGACAGTGGGCTCATAATCTCTTTTGACAGTTGCTGGAGATAGACCGTGTTAATATGAATGACTTTACCTTTTATAAATGCCACCTGTATTATCAACATTGATTTGAAAGTGACAGAATTTTCTGGCAAAACCCATTAGGTTTTCATGCTCTTGGCAAGCAGCTCTGCTTTGATGATTAGACATAGTAACTCTTCTTTTAAGCAAGGAACCTCAAATATTTGCCTCGGCTCTTATGTGCGGGCTGCATAACCAGACATAAAGTAGATGATTTAACTTAAGGTTGTGTTAATGATCTGACACTTCTTTCTTCATTTAGCTATTTAAGCACAACACTTTAATTATGGCTATATAATCATCGATATCTATAATGACACATTGTGGGTGATGCTGTCAAACAGGATAAGCATGCGCCTACTCTTTCAAAGCCTTTGTGATCACACAGTCCTTGTGATATACGCAGCATCTTTCATTTAGCACTAAATTACACTAAACCCTCTCACTTTGACATCTCTTCTTATCAGATGAACTGCTTTCTCCTCAGCAAAAAGTTTGTAACTCAACTATATGTTTGCTGGTAGTTGGGTATTTCTGTCTCCTAAGTGACAACTGTTATGATGGTCACTACAATAAATCCCCAAATGATGACCTTAAAGAGACGAAGACTAAATTTGCAAGGGAATTTGGGTGCCCCAAAGGTTCAATGCCCATGTGAAAACATAGAGGTACGTGCTATTTCTTAATGTGTACGTATACAGATTCCAGATGTCTCCAGCTCTAGGCAGCAGCTGCAAGAACATGCTGAGGACCCACATTTTAATTCAGTCACTTAAATTTCACTTTAGGTAGCTAGATTCTTTTATGGCTTTGGCTCTGGTTGACTAATTAGACAAGACGGAGGAAGGAAGTATTACCCTTATTTTACAAATGAGGAATTCCAGTACAGAGAGATTAAATGCTTTGCCTAAGGAAACGTAAGAAACTTGAGGCAGAGTCAGGAAGGTCCATTTAAGCTGTGCTTCAGATCTAGATCTCCTTAGTCTCTGATTCCAGTGTCTTAACAAAAAGGCCTTTCTTCCTCACTTTTCTCAGCTATGTCAGCTCACAAAAGCTGCTGAGCTGGATATATTGAGACCATAACTCTGTTTACTTCTTTTTTTTTTTTTTTTTGTGTGTGTGTGCATTTTCTGATGAAATGCTTAATTCTTCCTTTTTTTATGTAGGCTTTCGTACCATGGCAAACCCCCCACTAACATCTGTCAGGGGCTGTTTGAATCTCTGCTGTCTCCCCAGGGAAGGAGGGCTGATTTTTGCAAACACGAGCACTGCCAGGTACCTGTGTTCCAGCAGGCAGGTGAGGGGGGGAGCATACCTTGCAGTGCCAGCCCTGGCGGTGAGGTCCCGACACTCTCTGCTTCCCTGGGCAGCCTGTGGAGGCCAGGCCTGGCTCAAGCCTTCATGGCAGCACAGGAAAAATTGGATGTTGCTCTCCCGAGGCAGCGGTGTCAGAGCTGGGATGCTCCGGCTACGGGAAGGCGAGGAGAGCAAAGTTGGGAAGTGGAGCCAAAGGAGGCCACAGAGGTCTGGCACAGCTCCTCCTGCCACTGCCAGGCAGGCAGGGAGCAACCACCGCCAGTTTTGACCTTGCCCTCCGGCAGCAGCTTTGGCTTCCCGTGGGTCTGGGGCACAAGCAGAGCAGGCAGCGTGGCCGCCGTCACTTTGCTGCTGGTAGAAACCTGCCAGGTTTGCCATTCTTCCAACCACCCTGTCTCCAGCCTTTGCCTGCAAGGTAAACTGAGGCCAACCACCTCCAGCGCCTCGGGAACGGTGGCACTGCTGTCACCCCTGTGAGACGCAGGGCTGCAGGTCCATGAACCTCAGCAGAAGCCATGGCCTTTTAGAGCTTACAGGCTCACTCATGGAAAACGAGGGATCCAGATCCTGGAGCTGTTGGGCTCTAAGTGACTCCTCTGGCTTTTAGGAAATATATTTAGGTAGAGCTGGAAGTGTGCACTCTTTAGCATCCAGTGCAACCCACCCAACTGTAACTCCTTGCAAGCCCAGTGACTGTTCACCCAAAGTTTGGCCAAACTTGGTCTATTTTCATAGAACATCCCAGGCTCAGTTATAGGGTACTTTCTAATGAAATATAGCATTATTTAAAAACTGTCTGTTCATCTGTGTCTTGACTGGACCACTTCTATGATGCTACCTCTGGCAGGCCTGAAGGTGGCTTTTGCTAGCTTCTGGGTAAACTCAGAGCTACAAGATGGGGTGCCAGCTGGCCAAGAATGAGATCTACAAGGTAGATTGCCTCAGCACTGGACTGACAGATGGTCAGAGAGAGGAAGGCCTGCTGTTTGAGTGTCGCACTGGCAGCTGCACCAGCTCTTGAGCCATTTCTTTCCCAGGCTGAGGAAGGGCATAGGCTACTTCTCAAGTCTCAGGTTGTGGCTCCTTGAAGTTTTCTGTTGCTTCCTGATTAGATGAAGGTGGTCTGTTTGTTGGTGGATGGGAAGGAGCAGGTCAGGAATACCAGGCCAGGAGCACTTGGAAAGTTCCCTGAATATGCATGATCTTGTCGGCAAAGAAGAAGTGGCCCCTTGGTAGTTTGTCTAGCATTCAGCTTGATTATATGCCATGGTCATCCAAGTCCGATGAAGTGTTTTGTCAGGGTATACAGTAATCTGGGGCAGGATTCAGTAGTTTCTTTAGAGGCTGACAGGAAGCCTCTCCTGGCCTACTCTTTCACATTCACATTACTACTTTCCTTGCTGCCCTTCTGGTTCTCTTCTCCAAATGTGACTCTGTCAGATCTTTAAGGTAAACATGTCAGATGTGTGCAACGAGAAGATAGAGGCAAAGGTGATCCCAAATTTTCCTTACCGTTTTACTTCTACATAGGAACCAACGTCTTCCAAATGCCTGCAAGCAAGATGAAAACGGCAACCTGTGCAGGTCTAGCTTCTCTATAATTCAAATAGATCGACTAAATATGGGCAGACTGTTTTTGAACTGAAGCAGAGATCTAGTATTAATGCTGTGATACCATGCAATTTTTCTTCTGCTTATTAGGGAAATGGTACACAGACATTTCTGCCACAGATAAATCTGCACAGGTGTTTTTCCTCATATAAATTACATCAAAGCTTTATACAGAAAACCTGTTGTCTCCGTGACATGATTCGGAAAAAAAAAAATCTTTTCAGAAGCACAGCAATGTTGTCCATCATTCCTCACTCTTGAAAGATATGGTAGGTGATACTACTGAGGCTGAACTTGATCCCACTCTAACTAGTAGTGAGCCTGATGCTGACTTAGGCTGTACATCAGGAACATTTCTGTAGACCGTCATAGCAAAATAGTGGGCTCCTTAGAAGGCTGTGGCTCTGGGAGACACTGTAGTAAGGGCAGTTTTATTTCAAAAACCAGTTGTTCTTAGAGAAAGACAATAGTTAATTTTTCAAATAAGCTCAAATAAAGACATAGTTAATTTTTCACTTCTTTTACCGTCATAATTTGGAAAATATAAGTAAATTCTAAGGTCCTAGTGATTCAGAAAATGCCAGCTCTATTACTGAGAAAGAAATCTATACTATAGGCCCCTGCTTCTCCTTTCCTCTTTATTCCTGTCACCTCTGCCATTGGAATCAGATACTCTCCAAATTGAAAACAGGCATCTGATCCAGAAGAGTGCATTTCCCATTAAATGCAATGAATCCTGATGTAACCTGACTGGCTACAAATTAACTGCAAAAAAATGAAAGAAAAAGGCCAGTTTGCAATTTAGGTGCAGCCTCGTAATACGCCTACTTGAAGATCCAGGTGGCTGGGGAAAAAAGGCCAGTCAACTGCTATTACTACAAGTGCTCAGCAAACCTAAATACCTTCCAGTCTCTCCATCATTAAGTGTCAGGAGTCTGGATCAGAATCAATTCTTTACTGGAACTGTTGTTTTAATAAGGACTGATACCTATTTAGAAAAGAATTAATTTTCTTTTTCCTTTTGAAGAACATTTAGGCCCTGTATTATGGGCTTGACCCAATTACCACTGATAGTGGTAAAAGTCAGCTGCAGCTGTGCTGAAGACAAGAGCTATGCTTGAGCCCAAGAGAGGTAGGTGGGAGTTGAATCAGGCCCCATGCGTGTGAAAACAGGACACAGAAAATCTATTGCTTTAATTGCCTCCTAAAAGATTGACATGGTCTAATTTGCTTATGGTTAAACACCATCATTTATGATGAACAGGATTATTACCTTGAGCATTCAGCACCAATTACTAAGCACTCCCCTCCTTCCCTCCCTCCCCAATATTATTTTACTTAATTCTGTTCATAGCAACAACAACAATCTCCATCCCTCAGAACATCTCTTTGCTTAAAAAAAAAAAAAAAAAGATTAGCTAAACTAATTCCTGGGCAAACGTTTATATTTCTTCCCACAGATACATTCTGTGTTAAGGTACAACGCTAAACCTCTGGCCACCACAGCAATTTACTGGTTTTTAATGGTTGGAATATTTCACCTCCCTGTTAAATATCCCTTTACCCTTTGTTAAGTTTGTTGCCTATTAAATTGCATGTCTAGCTTTGGAGCTTATGTTGCTGCACCCCTGCTGCTTTAGCTCCTTATCTCCATAGGATTTGCTGTAGCACACACAGCCAGTGGATGAATTTGCACATATTTGCAGTGTGGAGCTTTGACTTTTACTGCTTGCATGTAAATGAAAAGGGGAAAAAAAAAAAAAAAAAGAAGTCATTTCCTTTTCATGATCAGCAATTCATCATCACTAAAGCACTGGGAGGAAAATAGTTATCAACTTCCCATTTTAGGTTATAACTTCAAAGCAAACCTTTGATTTGAATGCCAGACTCTGAATGCTGGGGAAAAGGGGGGGGAAAGAGAGAGGGGAGAGGAGGGAAGGAAGTAGGAGGGACTGGACCGTCACCTTGTGGTGGTGACAGCACCCACCATCAGAGAGAGAAAAACAGCTTGTTAAGGTACCAGAACAGCCACTGGTTTCTCACTCGCCTTGTTTATGCTTATTCAGGGATTAAGGGAGCCACTGCAGGAGACCACATTCAAATCCATCCTTACAGTCAAAACTTACTCTGACTCTTGTGGAAATAATCTGCCTTTAGTATGAAATACTCACCTAATAAGTAAATGAAGAAGCCTGCATTTTCATAGACTTCTGTAAGACTGACTGTGTTGTACCCTCTTACTTCCTTTTTTGCACTCAGAGCCCTTAAATTCAGCATCCGTTCGTAGAGGTACATGTTTCTGACAAATTTCAATTAAACCTGTAGATAGTCTGTGTCATAAACAGCCCGTTTTATTGCTACATGTTTTTACAGTAAGGTAGAGAATTTAATTCCCAGCAGAGCTTGTTTAAAGGCTTTAAGTGCCTGTCTGAGCCCAGATCCATCTTTCAGGAACCTGTTTTTCTGCTTGTAATAGAGAAGCCCCTCTCGAGCTCCGTCTCTTCCTCCTTCTTTGCCTCTCTCACTCTCTCTCCTGCTTTTAAAAATTTTATTATTCCATAGCCAGCACACTCAAGGATGTTTACAGAACTGATACCTTGGTACATTAGTACTGCATTGATTATGGTTGGAAATAATCACAGGAAGGCACACATAGCTCCCACCCCTTGTCCTTTCTGCCGTGTAAGCACATTCTATTTGGCCGAATGAAAGGAGGATGTTCTCTATACAAGCTATTTCCAGGCCTTGAGAATGTTCTGTATAGGTGCCTTTGAGGACTTTCTTCAGCCTATTTTTGTGTCAGTCTCCTGAAGCTATCATATATCAAAAGCCATGATATTCCTTCGTTCAGCTCCATTGTACTACTGAAAATACTGCTTAATCCATTTCCTCTGATGGGGGGAAGTGGCCTGATGATTTCTGAAATGTGCGTGCTATTCTCATGCACTAGGTTATTGAGTAAAAATTCCTATTAAAAGACCATTAATATACAGGCACTGGAACACCTTTGCAGAAATCTCCTAGGCTTCTAAAGTGAGCACGGAGATCCTGACTCCAACGAGCACTTCCATCGGAGCACAGCTCAGTGCCACATTATATTTTAGCTCAGTGTTTATTTCCACAGTAAGGAGATATGCCTAAGATTTAGATTTGCAAGGTTTAGATTTTAAAACACAGCCCATTCCAGCCCTTAGGCTGCCTTCGCTAGTCTCCGTACAATCCCATCTTTAGTGGAGCAGCACCTAATCCTCTCCTTTCTCAGCAGAACATTCTTTTTGGCAGGAGGGCGTGAGGGGTAATTAAGGGGCCTGGCCCCCGGTTGTATTGTCGGTAGTCCTTTATTTGCAGCCTGCTGCTGCTGTGCTCAGCGGAAGGAGGGATGCTCTGCCCGAGGGATGCTCTGCCCCAGCGATGCTCTGGGGCCGAGCCTTGACCCCTTCCACCCACCGCAGAAAGGCAAGAGCTCCCCCTGCACTCCGAGTGCAGACTGTATCCCAAGGAGAGGGTCTCTTCTGCTCCACCCGCAACCCACGCTGTAATTTTAATCGGGTAGCTCTGTCCATTCAAGGGTGACAACAAGGCATAGCTGGCATAAACAGGGCCTAGAAGTATGTATCTGCTGTTCGCAAACAGGAAAAGAGGAATGAAAAATTGCTGTTTTGCTAGAGCCATTTGAAATTAGTGGGGGTCATTAAAAGCTTTTATTCAAATAAATAAATTCATAAAATTGCCTAGAACTCAATAGCACAGGATGTCTAATCAATAGTAATTCATTTTCAGAATTGCCGTCTGTTACACAAGCCAGGAATTGCAAGAGGTAAATCACGACAAACACTGCACGCACAGACAGCATCCATTATATCACAGCAGGGGTCATGCTGGAATCACTTCATCTGTTTTTAAGGTTTGAAAGCCCAGGATGCAGCGGATTTTCAAACAGGCCCATCTGTGTGATATTTCTGGCCACAGATCTCTGGTTTCCTCACCGACGGTAGTAACTAAATCTCCGTGATGTACTCCATGCCACGGGATGGATTATTTGCATTAGGAGTAATCTTCTGGTGACTCTGCAGGTGTCTGTAGCTGGCAGAATAAATTGCAGGGCTGCGTTTAAGCAACTTCGCTTCTGAACATGATTTCGGCTTGAAAATGACTAAAATGGGTAGCTGAACTTTTGGAGCTGTAGCCTCTGCCCTCTGCTATAATTATTGCCTGACTTCATCCACAAAAGGGGCAAAGCTGGAGTGGGGCCACTGTTTCTCCAGTTTTTTGTTGAGTTTTCCCAATAATAAAAACGAAAAAGCCAAACCCACCACCTTGCAGGCTTGCTACTGCCTGCTACTCACCTAACTGGAATTTTCTGACAGTAAATTCCAATTTATTTAAAGCTCTGGTTTTAATTCTCTCCGTAGATGATTGTGAGAAATAAACTTTTACAGTTTGGAGGCATTCCACCTGGAAAAAATTAGCTCTGGAAAATGATATTTCCATCTGTTAAAAAATGGGAGGGAGTGGAGGGGGCAGGGCAGGGAATAAATGATGGTCTATGTAGATTAGGGCCAACATTTTCAAAAACAGGAACTAAAGTTAGCCTTCTGTATTCATACTCACACACAAATAAATATATAGTGCTTTGGGAAATTGTGCTAAGCCCCTGCTAGGTCTGTCTGGATGGTTTTTTTTAACCTGACCTCATCGTTTCAGGCCACAGTCAGCTGTCCAAATGTGGATGAGAGAGAAGCTCGTGCTCATCCTTCTTTGTGACAGTGCTGACCCATGTCCCAGGGAGCATGGTCCATGTTTCTCTCTCCCTGCAGAGGAGTGAAGTGCCAGTCCAGGCAAGAGCCTGCGGATCTGTTCATGGATAAAGGTTAAATACTCCAGCCTGCCATGATGTTGAACTTCTGTCTAGCTACATTTCCTTTAACAGCAGCTTCCACAGGAAAATTACAAACCCACAAATTTCTGCTTAGTGTTTTAATTGTCTACAACCCATTGCTGGGAGCTACAGTGAGTTTTGTAATCGGCATATGTAGCTGGTACTGAAAGACCAAAGTAACAGCGAGTCCAATTGAAGCAAGACCACTTAGCACAAAATTACATTCTGCTAATCGTACTGAAACAACCACGTCCAAAATATCAAGGGACATGGCTGTGCTTTCAAACCCTTGTGAACAGAGCACAATTTATTTTAAAAAGTTATTTGGCTGCAGTTACCCCTCATTTCTTTGTTTCTTTCTCATCTAAGAAAGGCATAAGGTACAGTCAATGCTGAGTATTTGCTCCCTTTAAAGGTGGGATTTCTGGGGGGCTGACTCTCGCCTTCCTTTCATCCCCACACACAGTGGCAGATGAGACAAAGTGCTTGCACCTCCTTGAAATACTCTTCTATCCCTTTAAGACAGCCCTACGTTTGCTATGACCTTTTTTCCCTTCCTGAACCCATGTTTAATTAGCCTTTGCAGAGTTTCTTTTGCTATCGTTTTCCTGTGTTTTATGTCCTGTTGCATTTATTGTATCCTTTTTTTTCAGGTCCAAAGTATCAGGGGCATTAACGTAGCTAGACAAAAATACCTGGATCTACCTAAGCCTCTCCCTTGTTTTCCCCAGGTTGATAGCTTCACGGAGGACAGCAGGGCAGTGCAGATGAGAGATGCTCTTACCAAAGTGTGCACTGAGCATGATATCCTTTTGAGGAGATGGACTCCTACAGTGTAGCACATTCTCCAGCAAAACTTCTACTAAACTAACTAACCTTCCCGAGAGAGGGCTGGACTTAACGACCCTAAAACATACTGCAAATAATTTAGCTTTGCACTGATCTAGAGGAAGTGCAACGGCACTCCATAAACACTCATCAGATCAGCCTCTCAACGTGTAGGTATGCAGGCACATTAACTTCCTTGCCTACGCTTCTCTGTTCAGGAAAGCTGCTCTCATTCAGGAAGGATGCTTAAAACTCCTCTCGAAGTTAAACACGCTTTCTCATCTCTGGCCCTTACAGATGTGGAAACGAGCACACAAGAGGAAATCCTGACCCACAGAAGCTCTTTTCACATACCACTTCTAGCCTGAAGAACAATTAATACAGCCTAATTTATGAGCCTGGGTTTGTAATAACCTTGTGCTGCTGAGCCAAGAGAATTAGTCCTATCCAGACATCCTCTGGACTTGCATGAAACATATGTTCTGCAATTTGGTGGTTTTGCTGCTGTTTGCTTTTAGCTGTACCCATTTGGCATAATCTAACAGTTTGACATTTTCTCCTACCACCAAATTTCACAAAGAACTTGCAAGTGCTTCCTGACCTTGCAAGTGCAACCAAGACTTGCAACTCCGGCGCGGGAGTTTCCTACTGCAGGATAGAACTTTCCCATGGGACCTGCTTCAGCAAGGCCTGGGATGAAGCATGTGTTGGTCTGAAAAATGGGAGATCCACTTCTGCACTCTAAAAAGTTCCTTCTCTCAAGGGTTAGGGCTGCTCTAGTGCCTTGACAAACCAGGGTGTTATGGCTTAAAGTGTCCTTCCTCGCTCTGGAGCTGTAAGGGGCTGGAAAAGAAAGAGGTTGAACAAGATGGTGGTGGCAGGTAACACAGCAACCAGGGAAGGATGTTTGTGATCAAGGAGAAAGGAAGAATGGATGAAGAAAGGGGGCGTAAAGAAGGAGAAAAGGAACCAGAGAGACAGGCATAGATACTGCAATTACTGAAGCTCAGTTTGGTTGCAAGTGGGACATAAGACATTAGGCAGAACAATAAGTCCTCAACCCAAGTTCCTGAAAAAAAGATCATCCTCTGTCAGTCCTCTTTTCATAATGCGTACTGTGGTGAGGACCTGACAGCAGACAAGCTGTTATTTTACTCCATTGATTGTGTCTAATGTCTTTCTGGTTCAATCTTACTATGATTTTCATTGGTTTTGCCCTAGTTTTTCTCTGCAATATGATCTCTAAAGACACATCACAGTATAGATGTGGCTTTAAGTTTTTGCATCATCAGAGCATTATTACCTGTTCCTCAGAGATTTGGTTAGAAATCTTTAGTCTCTCACTTCCCCTGCAGTAGCATTGTTCCAAGGCTTGCAGCAGATCCCAAACAGGCTCTTCCACAGATAAAATGTGTTTCACTGGTCTAACCTTGCAGAGGAAGGGGCAGAGTCAAACAACACAGCACTGAGGGCAAATAAACCAAACCAAAGCTAAACCGTTGTCTTTATTTCTTCTATAGCTTGACTAATGCCTTGGATGTAAACACCTTTACGCCTTAACAAAATATCAGTAGCCATATGAACTTTGCAGTCCAAAGTTACTTCTTATTACAAAGGCTGCATTTGCTGGAGTGCCATAAATATAAAGCTAGCTGTGTTTTGAGCAGGAACGAGCACTAGCCGATGAATACCAAGTGGTCTCAAGATATTTAGTGACTTATGTAGCTGATTGCTAGGGGGAGACATGGTATTTTCCATTTAAAGAGAAGGAATGAGTGAAACAGATCTAGGAGTGCACAGAAGAGCTGGTTCAATAGTCTGAGGTGGAAGGGGACCTCACGTACTAAGTAAACCTCAACCTAGAAAGCTGTCAGAGAATCACTACCTCTTACTTTGGAAGAAGCAGGCCTGGACATAAATTGCGACAGAGCCATTGCCACAGTGCTAAAACATCCAGCATTAATATAGACATGTTTTACTTCTTCCTGAAATTATTGTCTAATTTTTCAGCACACTTGTAATTGGGTCATGATGATGAAAACAGTTCTTTATATGAGGGGTCGTTATGGCTGGCATAAAATCAAATATTTAGTTATCTGTCTTCCATTACATACTGAAACATATGATATTTATGATGTAATGAAATATTCAGGCTCAATGCTGAGACACTTATATCTTAGACTCAGACTTCAGCGAGCTCCTGAAAATGTACTTTGCATACACAAGATGTATATTTCATATAAAAAGATGCGCACTGAAATATTAATAACATTTCCCTGAACTCTCTACATTGTATTCTGTGGAATGTGACATATTTAAATACACTCATTACATCGTGAGCTTTACCAGCCTCCACCAAAATGCGCTGTGTCACTCAGCTTACTCACACCATCCATGGACTGTCATTCTAATTTCAGCCCATCCCAGGTGTTCTGCACCTTCCCCAGTTGCCCAAACACAGGCTTATCTCCAAGAAAAAGCTCTGAAAAGCAAGGTTTGTCCTGTGCCTGTCTCTGAAACCTCCTTTTCCCACCATACATGAACAAAGCTTGCCAAAAGTGCTTTTTCTTCTGACAATAATGATTGCTGTTTGAGCTTCCTGACAAGCAATGAAGATTTTCCCTTTCTCTTCGATTCAGTTCACAACCCTCCCCTGTTGTATTAGTTAACAATGAAAGCATATAAACCCAAGATAAAATGTTTAAATAGCTCTTAGTCACCACATTATGGCTAAATGACAATAAACCTCTTTCTAATTTATGCAAAAAATGCTTTGTTATCTCACTGAATGAAAAGAGAAGTGGGTCTTTTGTATCTAAAAGTCCGTGTTTAAGTGGCAAGAGAGAGAACTCCTGTGTATCTAAAAATCATTATAAAATTAAGTCATTATGGGAGAAAGACATAAAAATGATTCAGGGACCCTAGAATTCTAGCGTATAATATCCGAACAAACACATTCATATTGGATTATTTCATTGCCAATGAAGTAGGTCTCCACGAGTTGATGCCATGATAGATTTTCAATGAGTGTTTATTTTTCAGGGAAGTTCCTCTTTTTTCCTTGCAATTGCTGTTATTACATTGCTAATGCAGAAGTTGTTATTAAATCATTTTGAAAAATGGGTTTACGCTCTTTCCAAAACAATTTGGGACACTGTTTCAACATCAGTAAAATGTACTCACTTCAGTCGTTTCTCATTACGTTAGTTGAGTCATGGACAATTACAATTTTGTCCTGGTGTTTTCTCATTTGCCCACAAGATGTTTGACCAAGATGTTCAGAAGTGGTTATTGACCCTAGCTACTCATCAGGAGGCAATTTAGTAGGATCTAATTTGAACACAATCTAACCACCAGTCCTCTTTATAACTGAGTTTAGTTGTCTAATTACCCCAGTTATTTTTAAAACTGCTGACCTTCCGGTATTATTATTTCTTTAGTTTCATCTGCCTGGCTGTGTTTATAGAATGAAGCAAAAAGATCCGTCTTTGTCTTGAGCATCTTAAAATCTACGAAACTCTTTCAGAGGCGAAGGAAATGTCTTCGTAAGCTGCTTATGCAACAGTAACAAATAATTACGTCCAACTTGTTCTTATTTACGGTAATTTTTAATTCTTAAAGTATTACCAATAGTCTGAGACGAAAAACAGCAATACTCTGAAAAGTTGTCAAGTAACCTGCAATGTCTCTCAGCTCAAGAGGCAAAGAGGAAGACAGATTTGGAATGAAAATTGACTGCTAAGTGTTACTACACCACCACATACAAGCTTCATTACACAGTAAAGGAAGCCAGCTATAATGCATCGTATTACTTGTATATTGAACTATTTTGACAAAGACATTTCATAATCGGGTACACAGTGGCTTGCAGAATACAATACACTAAGTATGTGGCGGCTACATAAATATTTCAGTATGTTCTGCTGCTTTTTATGCGAAGTGCACATTTTCATTAGGTAACACACTTTTTTTTTTGCAATGTATAGTGTATCAGTTTTTCCTCATGATTCTTCCACTGTAGCAGTTTCCAGATTTTATTATATCATACATATGTTTCAGTACAAAGTGTAGGAGCTTACTAAATATTGAAATTCTTATGGAAACCAGATGCATTTTCTGATGGCTTCTCATGGCTGTGTATAGGATCTTGAGCTCTGGGCCTGCAAAGGTTGCTGAGACAACAAGGTCAGGCATGATACTAATTACATGCCCTGAAGTTATGCCTTGCTAAAATGGAATGAGCCCTGATCAACTGAACACTTTTTATCAGTTCCCCAAGACTCCTAACAGTTTTATGTATCTACCCTCTTTGAAAAGATCAAATATATTGATGACATCCATCAAAACTCAGAGTTGGCTACCTGTTAATGAAACCCCCCCACTACCAGGGCTGTAGAACAGAAGCTTCTACACTTTTATTTTATTCTTTTTAATAGGCAAATACACAATTAATAGATTCTACCCATTAGGAATTTTCAGAGTCCCTGAATACCTACTTGTACGTGCTATTTACAGGGGCTCCAACATGGCAGCGTGTTTGCAACTCACCATTTTAAACAGGACTATCCCCATACCACTGCACCCATACAGGTGGTAACTGGTATCACAGAGAGAGCTAACAATGTGCTCATGGTGCTGATGGATTGGAGCCGGGGGTTAATCTTTGGAGTTTTTACAGCTCACCACTGGGATATTTACCTTCCTAGGGCACATGTTTTTGAGCACATGCAAGAAGAGGACTGCATCTAGTGCAAGGAAAACTGCTTTCATTGATTCTTCCCCCAGTGAGTAACTAGCATGTATCATCCTCTGAAAGCAACTGATACTAATCCCTGTTCTCCTAAATTCTACTGTTACATTAATTAAGCTATGATAACTAAAATGGTAAAGTGCAGTTATGTATCTCCCTGACCAAGTGTGTGAAAAAGAGAGTTAGGTAGCTGTCAGGCTGCAATAGCAGAAGTGTTCTAAGGTGCTTAGGGCCAAATGATTCTGTTATGAGTCCTAGTGCTGTATTTCTGACTCCATCCATAAGGAAAGAACGTTTGAAAGCTCGTGCAGTGTACATTAAACTACTGCTCTGTTACTTTCTTCTTCCCATGACTTTATTAAAAATGCACTCCTGCTTGAATTAAAGTAGATATATATATGTCATCGGGGTCTCAGTTATCAAACACAAGCAGTTAATAGAACTGCTGAATGCCATAATTTCACCCTCTAATTCAAATACAAGAACATATTTTCCCATTTCATGTGGCTTTAGGCCAGTGTATTTGCACTAACTTAAAGCTCCTGTTTAGATGCCGTACCAATAAGATAAGAGCTCTGACCCTGCGGAGTTTTGGAAGAGAGGACTTAGTGAGGTTGCACTACCTTCTCTTCTGGCTCTCTTTGGAATATTTTCCCCGTTTTCCTCTATTAGAGAGATCCATCTCTTTCTCTCACTTCTCAGCCTGCAACGTAACGTCCTTCCCTCTGGTGTGGAAAGGGTAATTGTGCCCCTGCAGCCACGGCAACTTGTCAGCCTTACCTCACTTGCCATATCTCGTATGTAAAAAGTTCTTTGCCTTTATTTTAGGACAGGTTCTCCACTCCCTTTGTAGTTAGTGCTAAAGATCAAAAGCCAGCCAGTTATGCTCAAGCCTATGATGACTTTTCTACTCCTATTTCAATGGCTCAGAGACACTAGTCAAGATAAAGATCTATATTTGAGTTTTCTATAGGAATCACTGAATTAGCAATGATTCTTTTTTTATTATTTCTGTGCCTTTCAACAGGCTGGATCAAAGTAAGCACTCTTGTCTAGACCGTTCCCAACTCACATGTCTCTCCTTACAAAACAGATAGCATTATTGCTGGGACACCTATGTGGCACATTTTTTTGTATTATATTCAGTTGTAAACAACCTAAAACCAACCTAAATTTGAAAGTACACTTACCTTTTTCTTTTTTTTTTTTTTCTTTTTTTAAGATGAGTTACATTTTAAGAACTTGTGAGTAATATCAATGTCCTTAGTAAAAGACAAAGTAGTGAGCCACAGACCTAAGTCACCCTCTGGGGATTTGACTACTTGCCTTTTTTCTTTGGTAAAAATCTATGCACTTTTCAAACTGAAGGTTACATTAACATTACACAGAGAAAGTCAATTAATTTAACAAATTATCAATTTGTTGAGTTTCTTGAACATGCAGTAACATGCACACAAAGCAGCTCTTTGTGATCCCACAGATGTCCTGTCCTCAGTGCACAGCTTCATTAATCATGTGCTATGCATGTTATTGTCTAAATTGCAGTGCCTTTTGAGACAGGGAAAACATTGGGAAAGAAATGTTGCTTACTCTCTGCACACCAGTAAAGATTACAAATAAGCACAGGATTAAAAAAGACTGTCAGGTCAGTGCCATGAAGATGAAGAACCAATGTTTCTTTTATGTTGTTTTTTATCTTTCTAAACCAAAGCTGAGCATAGTCAGCACTACCTATCCAGTTGATGCAAGGAAAGCTGAAATCAGATGCAGTTACATCCCAAGATTGGGAAGCCAAAGGTTTCTTCCTGTGGTTGAGTTATGCCTCTAGGAAATCTAGAAAATGCTGCTATAGTTAGTGTGATTCTGTAAGAGTGATGCTGCGTAACACCTTCTCTACCCCTAATGCAATGCTGACACAGGCATTGGACTAACTTTGCCCCCTTCCTAAATGGTGAATGAAACTCAGCCAGGCCAGATGTACTACTTTACAAAAGATTTTTACCATATCTGTATTCTAATGGCTACTTCTGGCTGCTAGCTGGGGTCTCCATTTTCTTACATTAGATAAACACATAAACAGCTGGCTGTATGTAAAAATAATGTGTGAGCTATACTTTGAGAGAGCCTTAGTGGTTTGACATTAAGTGTGAGGACCGGGCTGGCCTAATCCAAGGATATGTATTGCTTGAGGCTAGGACCTTCTCTGCAGCACCAAGCTAGATGTCAGCACTTAAATAGCAGAGAGGCTGTGGCTTAAAATGCTTCCCTTCCAACTATGTCCCTAGCACTCATCAGTCACTTGACCTGAATACTTTGAAATGGACTGCTGTCTAATATGTCCTCTCAGAAATTCTTAGTATGGCCTTTCTCAAACATAATTCACATATTCCATGTTTCACAGATTCCCTGATTTCTTTGCCTAGTAACATATAACCACTTAATTTAATGATGGACACAATTTGACAAATATCAGCAGGGTGACATTTTTATCTCCAAGAAGGTGGTGAGCACTTTACACTTTGAAGGACAGGTACAATTCAGAGACCTCAAGAGCACACTAAAGCATGTATTTCTTCAACTTACTGATATATATGTAAATACTCCAAAAAAGATCTGCCATTAAAAATGTTTGGATTCCTTACACAACAGAAAAACAGAATGCACAAACCAACTGATGAAATGGGGATATTAGCAAACAAAAATACTAAGCAAAACTCAGAAAAAGGCCACTAAGAAAGGGTTAAAGAGAGAAAAGTTACAGACGTGGACAGAAAGATCTCTCAGTCAGTGCAACCATAAAATAATTCTTGCAGATATCCTCGGGGAAGGAATGCTACAATTAGGATCATTGATCCGGGAAGGGCTACTTGTTACTTCAATCAAGATGAAAAGTAAGGTCAGAAAGCAAAAAATGTTGTTTGAAATCAACTGTTTTGTTGGTCTAGAGGATGAGGGAGAGTTGTTCAGCCACCTCAGGCTAAACTATGGAAATGACTCAGTGCCATCAGTTCAGCCCTCACTTCAGCCTAATGCCTTATCAGAAGTTGACATAAATTCACCAACATTTCATGCTCCTGATATTCTTGCTTCTGTACCATACAGAGCATGAGCAACCAAAGAGTGCAGCTGTAAATGACAACCCTGTAATCTTGCTAATTAAATGCAAGGCTGGAAAGTGGAGAGGGGGAGAGTTAAAATGGATTTCCACTCCCTTCAGACAGCTCAGAGCGCTGCAAACTGGAGTTAGGGTACCTGTTGACGAGGAAGTGATCATGTACCCTTTACTCCTCCAAGGCATTTATGAGAATGCAAACGAAGCCCCCATGAGAAGACAGGTAGATACGCAAAGGTACATTTGCAGGAGGCTTCTAGTAAAGCTGCGTGTCTGAAATATAAATACAGCAGGCAATTTTAATAGTGCTGCTCCACCAGTACAAGAAGGGTTTGTGCATATTGCAAGTGCCATGGGTTTGTCTCTGGATGCTCCCTGTCAGTAGAGAAGGAGCATGAGCCAAAAAGATGTTGCCTGTAGGATCTGTGTATAGCCATCCAAAAAGCTACACATTTCTTGGTTTTAAAAGTCTGCTAATGGAATTAGAACAGAAACATTTGTTTTCAGAAATGTATTTGCCAAAGAAACCCAGCTATAGGCTTACTTTACTGCTTACACTGTTAGAACATATATTCTATCATGAAATGAAATACAGTAAATGTGAAATGTTTTGTTATAACATTCAGATCATAGTGAATTTTCATTTTGAAGTGTTTAATGTTTTGAGTATGAGGGTGTTTTTTAAGTCTAAAAGATACAAGTTAGATAATCTGGAAAGAAAATGTATCACGTCAGGTCAAATTAAATTTGGGAGGTTGAATTTTTGATGACTGAAAAAAAAAAAGGGTCCTTCACTTTTCATTTGCATTTTAAAAGCTTTTTGTATGATGTAGAAGGAATTTTTGAAAAGTTTCCAGAAAGCTGAAACTTAACAACAAAATAAAGTTAGTTTGCAGTTGTTTTTCTAAATACACTGATCCCATTTTCTCTGTTCTCTTTCCACACAATGATACTACCATACCACTCACTTGAGAAATTATATGTAAGAAATAGTGAATATGAAATATGTATTTTTTGTAGCATACTTTCTCTCCACAAATTACGTGACAAAATGTGTGAATAAAAAATACACATGTAAAAGGGATACAATGCTCTTCCCTTGCATTTAAAAAAGCTATAAAGAATGACTTTTCACATACAAAATTTCACAAAATATCTTTTCATTTCTTAGTCAATGAACTGAATGAAATCTTCTAAAAATATATTAAAATTCTTTTAACTCCTTATAATTAATGTGGCAACTTCTATTTATTTATGTCCCTACTTTTCAACTGTCATTTTAGCCACGTGAAACACAGGAAATTAATTTCCATGTATTCCAAGTCTAAATACGTGCATACAAAACACAATAAGCCACCCTCGAACAATAAACACCTTTTCAACACAGCACCATGCCCACCTTATACTCACACATCTTTTCCTACGGATTCAGAAGTATGAGATAAAATATTATAGAGCTACAACTCGGGGGTGGGGGAAAACCCAAACCAAAACACCCAAAAGCCCTGCATCAAGACCTTTAGTGCTTTAAGTAAACAGGCACCCATTAAGTATAATGTTTCTGAGCTAAATCCTACAGGGAAGAAAATGTTAGGCATTGCTTTGCAATTTGCCAGATGTTTCCAGATTATTTTTCTCTTTCCATCACAGTCAAGTTAATCATTTTCAATAGGCCACCCTGCAATGAAAAGTAAAAGTAACTTCCTTAGGCAGCTGCTTTGCATAAAGTGTTTGCTTTCAAGGAATATTGTGCAGGCAGGAGATACTGGAAAATAATAACAGAAAAAAAAAAAGGCGGGGGGGGGAGAGAATATGCTCACCCACCCACCCCTTAGCATTTCCCCATCCTCCCCAAAAACCAAAAGATAAAAAGCTTTGCTGAAATGTTAGGGGAGGCTAAACCAAAATCCATTGATAACATCAAAAAGCCAACTTGAGCTTCCGTGAAATATTGTCACCCCATTTTCCTTTACAGCAGTTAATAAGTCTCTGAGTAGGGATAGTGTCTAAATCAGGCTTTAATGTGTAAATAATGACTAAGTGATAGAACAGTTCAGAAACAGGATGTGTAAAGAAGGGAGAAAAAAGCACCGAGAGAGTGGGTTACCTCAGAGTACATGAACAGACGCAGGTCTGCTTGCTGACTTCTTCTGTATTTTGAAATAATTATATTCGTTATCCTCCAACTGCTTGAAAAAATATTCCATGGCCACAGATTACACATGGAGAGATTTGAGAGAACTCAGCTGGCAAACACATTTCTTTCTGGGAAAACCCCCACATACATCAATATAAAGAATGCAGACATAATTCTAGTGTTGAAAACCTCCTCAGTTTTTATTGCTTAATTATTGTTTTTAAAGAATCAGATTTTAAAAGACTCCTTGCCAAAAATATGATTTTATGGTAAAATAATGGGTTTTAAATTAGGCATAGGGAGTCCTCAGTATAACTGAGAATTTTAATGTTCACGTTCATCTACTTTTCTCGTGTCTCAGACATCTGCTATATCTTTGGAAAGCTGTCATTATTACAAGAGTTTCACGACTTTATCTACTGAATCCAGTTTTCAAGATCATAGATGTCATATATTACTCCAACTTATAAATACCAAAGAATGTTTACTACATATATAGTAATTGCCATACACAAGCAAATACACATGTGTGCCAGTATATCTAGTGAGACATATGAGACGTATATACACAAATGTACTTACACATATATATACTTGGGGGTGGCATTAACTAGTGGATGTACAATACACTGGATTCAATTAAATCTCTGAATTTAATTACAGTCTCTTCTGTAGACAGGCTTTGAGTATGATCCCATGACTCAAAAGAAGAAATAATTTTGTTAATACAGAGATGTTGTACAAAACATATTGACATATAGCACAAACCTATGAAGACTGATTTCTATGAAGACAGGATTTCTAGAGGCTCCAGTGGCTACTGCTGGATGGTAATTTTGTATTAATATTATATTAATTAATAACGATATGTTAAATGTTATATTAATGCATCATATTGAGGCACAGATATGTGCATCTTTCTTGAAATCAAGATATATATATAGTCCCAAATAGCTTTTGAGTTTTAGGAAGGTTGGGAATGTGAGCTTCACAGCTGAAGCACAGTTCTAATATTTTTGATACGCATCAGTGAATAGTGGCCTTGTTTTCTTACAGACCTGGGCTTTTCTTGTTTTTCAGTACAACTCTTGTGCTTGTCTTTTAAAGCTTCAGCTCTCCACATCTCCACATCCCTGTTGTGTTATCAGAGCCACTGCAAAGTTGAGAAGCCAGCGTCAGCTCAGGCCTCCCCTCCTTTCTGTCCCCCTCCAACAAAAGGAGGTGACCGAATTGAGCAAACTGCATCAGCCAGGCTGGGGGGCACAGGAGCAGCTTTTGGTGCGATCGGGGACAAGTCTTCAAAAAAAAAAATCAAGTTTCAGCCCTTGCCACTCCTTTTGCGTTTGCTCCATTTAAATTGCCCAGGTTTCTAGCTTTAATCCCGATGACGTGACTTCATTGTTTGTGTGTGTGTGTGTACAGGAGCCTTTTGCTCTTCTTTGGGACACTGCCTCTTGGAGAAGGCCTGGGCACATCCCCACGTGTCAGCCAGAGCTGAAAGGGTTTTTCAGTCTTTCTGTACTTGGGGACCTTGGAACATTGTCCAATGGAAGTGCAGGCCAGTAGGAATGACTATAAACCTCCTCGTTACTTTCTGCAGATCTCCTAGAAGGGGAGCATTTGAAAATGACTGTGCTTTATCCTTTTTATCACACAGCCACCAAGATTTACTTACTCCCTGGCAGAGACTCCAAGCTGTCTGCCACTGTAAATCATCAGTAGTCGCCTTAGCCTTCTCCCAGAGGGTTCAGGTTGAGGTGCACGCAGGTTGGGATGATTCATGGAAACTCTGACAGCCCCCTTAAGGATTCTTTTATGACTTTATAAATGCACAGATGTGGCAAGTTTTTTTTTCTAGGTGAATGATACTTGGATGTTTGCTGCTGAGACATTATACTTTGATACAAATGTCCAGTCTGTAAAAAATGTGCATTTTTCAGGATGTATTAACAAATGTAGCTCTTGCTCAAGACCACTGTTGTATGTTTTTTTGCCTTTTTAATCTTAAAAGTAACATATGGACTAAAGCCTAGCATTCGTCAAACTGACGTGGGAACAGACCAGACACTTATAAATCTAGTCCATAAGCACATTTTCTCATGTTTGGTTTAATCTGATTGCAATTATATTGCGTTGGGAGAAGAACAGTAGGAGCAACACCCCAGCACCTAGGCAGGGCTGAGATCCGAGTGGCTCTGAAAATGTGAGATAGACAGAAACCCTCGCGTTTGGCAGAGTTATCTGGATGGACTTTACACCAAAGGAGCAACCCGATGAGCGCGTGTTCCTCCCTCCCAGTATCCCGCGTGTTTCAGGCACACGCGTGCAGACAGTGTGTTCCCAACTTAGCCCCTCGTGCCAGGAGCTACGGAAAAAGGGGTGGGTGAGAATCCGGACACATCCCTGGGGTGTGAAGAGGGAGGCTGTGGCACGGACATCCTGTGGGGCAAGCCAGGCAGCAACGCGTGGACTCGTCCAGGGTGATGGGATGCTTACTCTGACAACGGTAACCCCTAAGCCACAGTAGCTAATTTTAATCAGGAGGTTGTCAGGGACCAGCTTTGTGGCAGGATGGGCCACTGCCCCACACCTTTACCTCCCCCCTTGGAGCCGTGGAAAGTCACGGAGGTCCACGGGGCCGGGTGGGAGCCCTGCTGTGCTTCTGCTGGCATCTTGGTTTGGTGCAGCCTAATGCACACCCACAGGTGGGTCAGTGGAGACAGGGGCTTTGTTTCCTTTCAGGAACAATGAATCAAGTGAGGGGAGAGAAAAAAAAAAAAAAAAGAATCAAAAAGGAGAGGTAAGGGTATTGATTTGCTAAAGATCTGTGTTACTCAGAGTCTGAGCTGGGATAATAGAACTGCAGGACACGTCCTTACGCAGGGAACAGCTATTCACGGCCCTTCTTGAGATGTATAGATTTAATGGCAGCTGTATCCCCTTCTAAAACTGCCTTGTGCTACAGTATGTACTGTAAAAATAGCACTCTCCGCACAGCAGGTTTCTATTATAGGATTAACCAATTGTGCCCACACTGTAAAAACCCACTAACAACTAGCAAAGGCAAATCTCCCCAAAGCAGCGAGGCAATGAAAAAAAAAGTCACAAACGAAATATTAATGACCTAAAAATAAAAATCAAACCCAATACATCAGAAGATATTGCTTTAAAAGCAAATGGCACAAAACTGTGTCAATTATTCAACTAAACCCAACTAACTAAACCTCCATTGCTTGTTCCCATATGTCCTGTGCTTCTGCATCTGTTAATGCCTATAAGATTGTAAAATGGCAGGGGGAAAGGTTGCATGTAAAATGTGTTTATTTATGAATTCCATCTTTAATGATTCTTCAGCTAAACCAGAAGAGGCACGGATGATTCTGACTGAAGTGGAAAGGTTATGTTAACAGCATTATACAATCCCCTGCCAGTCCCTGCAGTGACCAGAGTTGTACGCAGCCCATTTAAAGTAGATAGATCTGAAATAAATTAATTTCTTTCACTTCCAGAGTTGAGCAGGTCATTCATTTAATTAAACTTCAGTAAGCATAAAAAAAAAAAAAAAATATCTGAGCGTTGCTTTCAGTTCAAATGGTCTTGTGGTATGTCCTATTTTAGCATACGGTACCAGGCAGATCGCCAGCTCTATATGGAAGGAGAAATTGAATGATACGTTGCAATAAAGCACTCTCCTGGCTCCCCCAGTCAAAACTTACTTTCACCTAAAGTATTCTTTCTTGCCCTTCGCTATTTCTAGGATCTTGACATAAAGTCATCAGCATTTGTGCTGTAAGATTAGATTTAATGTGTTTCTAAAGCCTCCCATTAACCTTTCAGAAAGTCTGACATTTCCTGATTCACCAGACAACCAAGTCTTTTTCTATCGGGGTAGACAGTCTCTTCTCAAATCACTTGCATGTGTCAATAATGACTCCTTTCTTCCCCCACAAGCCGGGGGAGAGCGGGGCCCCTGCTTCCTTGACCGAGGGGGGGTTGCTTTCGCAATGGCCTGTGCACAAGTGAGAGGCAAAGATGGAGAGATGATGTCCAGCAGCCTCACAGTCAAAAGCTTCTGCAGATAGCCCCAGACCCAGACATAGGTGGATTGAGTAGTAGATAATTCTTTATTAAGGCACTGACAGAAATTCAGTCTTTCAGGATGTGCATGAGCCTAAGAAAAAGCCGCTATTATTCTTGAGTTTCCATTCCTGCTGAGCCAGCACCTGTTTGCACTTTTCCCTCATTCTGGACAAGCAGAGATTCTCACTTAGCATGTAATAAAATGTTGCTTTATTTCCCCTGTAAGCCAAACACATTGACATCATTGGGTGTGTGCCTGGTTTATGGCTGAAGGATTTGGCCTTTTCTATGTACACAATTATCTAGATCGTTTTTCCCTGTCGCCCCCTCTCCGCCCCCGACTCCGGTCAAAACAGCAAGTCCCTGGGGGCTATTTTTTAAGTTCGCATTTGTGAGTCATGTGCTTGCAGATCTATTTGATTCCATGAGATACCAGGGTGCAAGCCATTCTGTACTCATTAGACATTCATTTCTTTTGTAAAATTAGAAATCGCCCAGTTTTGAACATTTGGCCAACTTACTTGTTCTTCCCTGCAACTACAAAAATGAAATATTTTCTATAACCTAGATACCATGAAAGGTCTGGACTGAGTTCACATATGTCCACATAGAGTGATTTATCACTTGACAATGACGTCCCTATCACATTACACTTTTGAGGAAGGAGAAAGGAAAATTTGGTCTTGATACTGTGTTTCCTTCCCACAGTCCAAGATGGCTCTCAGAAACATAAACGCTTATGATTTTTCCCACACATACGAAGGACAAGATATACCATCAGGAATTCAATGCCACAAAAGCTGATACAAAGTAATATCTTTTATGCTTGCTTGGAGGCCACACACAGTTTTTTTATGCAACTCATATGTTGGTTATTGCAAAGAATTGCCTGCTTCTTTCCCCAGTGTCAACTCTAACTAGAAGAGTTGTAAGGAAGTACTGTGTGCTCTGTCTTAAATGTATCTATATATCCATTTATGTATAAATAAGCATTGATCTATATCTATCAATATTGATATCTATATTGATATCAGTGTGTTTAGATACTTATAGATACAAAGATACGTATGCACACAAATATAAATATGTATATATATTGATAACTATATATTAATAGCTCAGAATAGCTCAGGTATCAGTATCAATCAATATCCATAGATGTTTATATCTATCGATACAGACAGATACAGATATTGATAGGCATGGATCCTTTTTGATCTGCATATCAATATGCATCAATACTTATTGGCTTGATATCTAGTACTTCCTACGGATATGAATAAATATTGGTAGGTATCGATGCCTATTGACAGGAGTTGGCATCAATATTGATAATATTAAGCATCAATAGGCCTATTGATATGTTTCTGTATTGATTGATGCCCTATAATAAACACTGACACCTATCAAAATCTATTTAAAAACCTATTTTAGACTTCAGAGTGTTTCGATATCAATATTGATCAATGTCAATATGTGTGGATATTTATTGATAGGCATCAATGGGGATTGATATCTATCAATATTGACAGGCATTGATCTGATCAATGTTGATACCTATGGATATTAATACCTATCATTAGCCACTGATAATAATTAATATTGATACTTCCTAATAAACATTGGCACCTTTTTCTGTCAATAGGCATTGATACCTACCAATATAGATACCTTTTGATATCAATATGCATTGATAGACCTCAATACCAATCAGTTTGGATACCTATTGGTATGTATTAATATCAAGAGATACTGATAGAAATTGATACCTCTTGATATCCATACTTATTGATAGACATCAATAGTTATTAATTTTGATACCTATTGATATTGATAGGCCTATTGGTTTGGTTCTTAATAGGCATTAATAAGTATTGAGATCAATACCTTTTGATATCAACACTAATCAAGAAGATTCAAAACAGAGAGCTATTGAAGCTTATCAATATCTATCAACAATGATAGCTCTTGATATTGGTAGACACTGATACCTATTAACAGTGATAGGCATCTTTACCTAACAATTTCAATACCTCTTGAACATCCGATTTCAATACCTCAATATGCCACACGTATTGACACCCAGCAAGAATCACAATACCTATTGATATTGGTGGATATTGATAGGTTGATATCAATACTTATTTTGATGTCACTACTACTACTACATTGATGGTCATCAATGCTTACTGACATGGAAAGTATACATATTAATATATGCCAATATTGATATTTTGAATACCAATAAGCATCGATATCTACATATTTGGATACCTACTGATACTTTCTGCTATAGATAATTATCAATAGGCATTGCTAGGAACCTTTCCCTAGCTATATACTGGTTTTAATACAATTGTTGATGTAGATAGGCATCAATAATTATCGATAACTTTTGATGTTGATAGTCATCAATACTTATCAATTTTGACATCTATCTTGGGTAGTGATACCTATCAATATGGATATTAATACTTAGCAATAGGCATTAACCCCTCAACTTTGAGACCAATTTTAATATCATGAGGCATCAAGAGGCACTGGTAGGCATCAGTAACTATTGATATTAATAGGCATCAATACCTTTCCATGTCAACAGGATAGGAACCTAAAGATAGATACTGATTTAGATACCTATTATAGATTACAATACACATAGATATTGATAGGCATTGAAATGTACCAAGACCTGTAGGCCTTAATAGGAATTAATACCTTTTGATATCAATAGACATCAATAGGTATCAACACTTACAGGCATTGATATATATAGATGCCTACAGCATTTATAAGCATCAATAGACATTTATACCTACTGATACTCTAAACTACGGATAGGTATCAATACACATCTATTTTGATATCTATCAATAGGTAGCAATATCAGCAGGTATGGATATCAATGCTAGTTGATAGGCATCTACACTTATTATTGATACCTATTTTCATCAACACCTACCTGTATCGATAAGCATCAGTAAGGGCCTAATAACTATGAGTTTTGATATTGATTTTGATATCAATAAGCATAAATGCCTACCAATATTGATACCTTTTGATATCGATAGTCACTGATAGACAATCAATGCCTATCAATTTGTAATTATATGGATAGATATCAGTAGGTATTAGTACTGATCCATATCAATAGGCATTGTTCAGCATTTGTATTTACTGTTTTCAATTCTGATTTCAATATCTATAGGTATTGGTACCCATCAATATTGATACCTATTGATTTTGATACCTATCGATAACAAAAGGCAGTTTTAATTAACAACATGTTGTTAAGGTTAACAAAAGGCACTGTTAACACCAGTGGAGTTGCTCTTCATAGCACCATAAAAGCACCCTGACTGCAGAGTTACAGCAGGCATACTGCTGGTGATTTCACAGCCTCAGGCTTAAGCTAATAGTTTGCATCATGCATGTTGTGCAACAGCACCCAGAAAACTACAGAGAATCTAACTCCCAATGTTGAGAAACTGACTGGAGGATTTCTACTTAGGGACCACAAAGACAAGGGGAGATGAGACCATACCTAATTTTTTGAGACACTGCTACCTAACATGGGAAACCTCATGAAACATATCGAGTAAGAACGTATCAAGAGGTCCTTGAGAAGTAGACCTAGTAGCGTTGCAAAATAGTGAGTGATTGTTTGACAATCTTGAGCCGTTAATCTGAACCACAAGGGCATTGTAATGTTAAAGATTTACACAACATTCAAAAACATATGTGTTATGGCATGTTCTATGCTCCCCACCCTCACGCTCCTTCACTATTTCAGATAAAGAACAATTAAATGACACTGAAACAAGTAATTTACATCAAGATGCTGAGGTGTTATCTCCTACTCAAACAGAATCACACAAAAGACCTATGTAAAATTTGCTAGCTGATGTTCTGAATGCACAGGAAAAACTCTCTACAGTAATAAACAGTGGAATAAGCTACTAATCTCTCAGGACTGAATAAACAGATTAGGGAATCTCCTTAAATTTCTAAAATTCAAAATGTTACTTTATTTATCTCCTGCTAACTCCTACATTCAATCAATTTGCCTGACATGAGAAACTACACACAGTAAGTATTCCTTCCGAGCACTTGTCTGAAATGAAGGCCTGATTTGCATTAGGATCAAACTATACCTCTTGGCAATGTTATGATGATAAGTTGTGATACAACAAGGAGACCAGGGAACAGTCTCACTTGTCAGCAAGGACAACTTCTGTGGAGTATGTTGATAATGCAATAGTGTACTGGAATAAAATGCTCTGATGGTCTGGCTCATATGGTGAAGAATAAATTATTGATATGGACTACTTTTTGAAGACATCTTAATGTAAAGGCTTACGTGGCAAATGCCTTCATGAAGATAACTCATGCATGAGGAGCATATATTTTCATTATTGATTCACTAAAAGGATAATATTGCTACTGCAAATGCAGGAAAATTGTCTCTATGGGTCAAATTCCATTTTAATCTTACTCCAAAGAAGGTAACAAAAATCCACCAGGGATTATTTTTAGCGCACTCATCCAGTCCATCAGATGTACTCTACTCTAGCTGGTGGTTTAACTTTTCCAAAACCATAGGCTAGCATGTTGTGAGCTGCACTAAATATCACAAGACGAGAATAATAAACAGAAAAGAGCCTACTCCAAACAACTTAAGCCTTAACAAGCTGGTGAATCATGAAAGACACTAAGCCTTCCTGGGTCGATGAGCATTTTGATAAAAACAAATGATAAGTGCAGAAGACAAACACCAGGAGATTCATTGCGTGTCAGTGCTGAGTCTGTAGCGGGAGCAGAGAGTTAAATGCTTGTTAGGAATTCCAATGCTGTCCCAACCTGATCGCAAGGCCCCAGCCCCACAGTGCCCCAGCGAGGGAGTGGAACAGACTCAGAGATGGTAGCCAGGTTCAGCCAAGAGTCCAGACCACCAGTCACCTCCCTGGGGAGGGGAAGGGGCTGGGATGTTGGCCCATGGATGGGCATGGATTGATGAGCCCAATGGCAGGGCAGGACGCAGCTGCAGGGAATTGA
Source organism: Tringa tobata (assembly GCA_033628505.1). Lineage (NCBI taxonomy): Eukaryota > Metazoa > Chordata > Aves > Charadriiformes > Scolopacidae > Tringa > Tringa tobata. The sequence continues at coordinate 11,353,891 of JAHREE010000131.1, forward strand.
AGACCAGCGCTGCTGTGGCATCTCTTGGGGAGGGACTCATGGCCCCAGAGGGCTGAAATGAGATCCTTGGCCATGGGCAGGTTGAGGGGAACCCCAGGGGATGGTCAGCACTGGTGGTGCCCTTAGGACCATGACAGCAAAGCAGCACTGCAAAAATTGCCTAGATGTGCGTAACCCTGACATGTATCACGTCAAGGTTTCCCTACCAGACCGCAGGAGAGTGTAATAAATTGCTTTGGAGAACGCTTCCACATGTTTCTATCAATTCCTACAGAATTTGACAACATTAAAACAATGTTGAGAGAAGACCTCCCCAGCATGTTGGATGCACTGTAACATAAACTGAGGGGGGATTTCTGAAAACTTCTCTAAGCAAAGATTATGTTCCAGTAGGACCAGAGTAAGGTCAATGCTGAGCATATACAGAAACCCCACACTGGCATATCACATGTCATTACTGGAAAGGAATCTAAGCTACACAGTTCGTTTCATTTCATATGAAATTTCCCAGTCCTTGAGAGCTTTGATATCTGAAATTCTAATGCTGGACCCATTATAGTTAAAACAGAGTATGATAAGCTGGAATTAAGATATATACAGTGCATTCAGTTTGCAAAGTGACACAGGCATGAAGGAAATAAATGCCATCATTTTTTAAACTATATTTAGGCTCCTAACTGCCAAGTATAAATCTAAATATATGATTTTGAAATCTAACCTATATAATCACATTTGAAAAATCTGTGTTCAGGATGAAGTAATTATTAACTGTTCATTACCAAATAAAGCAAATTATTATTTTTAAAAAGTGCTTAACTATCTAATGTAATCTACCTAGTTTTCTATTCTGTTCTTTTCCCAATAATAATATATTAGAATACATTGAAAGGTCTAAATAAACTTTTAAGGACCTTATTTTTCCATGTACCTCAGCCAATAGTTTTCTATCTTTGGAGGGGCCGCTTCTAAGGGTTCAGGAAATGAGCCAAGAAAAGGAGACCTATTTCCAGAAATTTTGTATTTGCTAGACAGAAGATGTACATCTCACAGCTAAGAAGTCCAAAACAAATAATACAGGTGCTAGGAGAGTTCTTGCTGTTTAAATTGTGCACTGCTCTCCAAGCATTTCCATATAGAAACAATTATATTTTTTCCCTATGAAAATTTCAGGAGAAGTAAGATGCTTAGTTTATGAGGACATTCTTGTGGCTGTTTAAGTCATCAGTTATGCTGTCCGTGCTAACAAACTAGCTAACACTAGCACCATTCATCATCTGTCTCTTTGATTACTTCCAGTGGACTTAGTTGTTTATGTGTTTAGATGCTTGGCATAACCACAGCCTGCGCTGCTATCAGTGAATCTGGGGTTGAGGGGAACCCCAGGGGGTGGTCAGCACTGGTGGTGCCCTTAGGACCATGACAGCAAAGCAGCACTGCAAAAATTGCCTAGATGTGCGCAACCCTGACACGTATCACGTCAAGGTTTCCCTACCAGACCGCAGTAGCACCCCATGATTTGGGTTCTTCAAGAGAGAACGCAGGTGGAGGGTACATGGGTTGCCCCAGACAGATCCTCTGTGCGGACAACTGAGGGGCAGGACTCCAAGCAGTCACAGTGCACAGTGCACAGATGAAGCCTTCCTCTTCAAAGGTGAAAGCCAATAAGACATTGTTTCTCCCTCTTTCTCATGGCAAGAGCAAGTCTCCCCAAGCCAGGGCCACAGGGGATGTGATCTACCTAGGACTGGGACGCCTTAATAGCAACACCTCTTAAGCAACTGTGCCAATATCACTAAGAGTGCAGAGATGGATTAGACTAGCTAATCCATACTTTCTCTACATGGAAATGAACATAGGCTGATCAATAAATTGACTTTTTCTAGGTAAGTGATTTAAGACCATAGTGTAAAGGATGGCAGATGAACTCTTGCAGGAGGAGTTTAAGCTACTCTACAAAAAAACACGTTTCTGCAGTCTAGGGTTTTCATGGGATTTTTGGTAATTTTGGTTAGAGAAGTGAAAGAAAAGTGAGAACTAATGTTTTTTATTAGTTTGTGTGGCTGGCAAGTGCTTTATCCTTTGCAAAGAAAATGCAAGTGACTGAAGGTGAGAAGATGCTACAGGGCAAAAGATGTTATTGGAGGAAGAAGACAGCAGGCTACCCTGTCAAGGGGGATCTCAGCAGACCCTCTAGTCATTCTGCTATACTGAGGCAGGCTCAGGGGGACACCTGTCCTTTCAATTCTATTTCTGCATGGAAATATCCTTCCGTTATATTTTATATACACAAGCACAAACCCACATTTCATACACCCTATTTTAAGAAAAAAAAAAAAAGGAAAATACTTCCATGCCAGCAAGCAATACACTGTGGAATAGCAAATTAAACTATAAAGCCTCTTAGGTCTAGATTAATTCTGTCTAATTTTAGGTTCATAAATGAGACGCAACAGTCTAGGCACAATGTCACCCTAGGTACTCTCTGTTGTAAAGACAGAGACAGGACCCCTCCAGGGGGCACTTAAGTGCCTTAAGATTACACTCAGAAAGTGCCTATCTGTGACAATTGACAATAAAAGGCATATAAACCAACTATACTTTGAATTTAGGAACCTTGATTTTGATTAGAAGCCTGGAGTTAGGTGACATGAATTCAAGGGTTTTTTCAAGAAGAAAGATGAATAGGGGACTTGTGAATGCAAAGTATAGTGAAAACAAATCAGCAACACACTCAGTTTTGCTTTCTAGACTCTAAAGGTCAGTTCAAAGCCACAGAGAGGAATATATAAAATTAATATTTTAAAAGGCTGAAAAAAAATCATTGATGACATTCCTTCAAGCTAAAACATTTAAATAAGGGTCAGAAAAAATCAGTTCTTGCTTCCCTGTTTTGTGTGACATCCTCAAAAGGACACTTAGATGTTCAAAAATAGTATTTTTTTACATTGGCTGAATGATTAAAGATACTACTAGTGGAATCATACTTTTCCTCTCTCTTTAAAATAATGCAAATATTTGTTTTACAAAAGTCACCTCTGGCATGATGAAAAGCTTACTGAAAGCCATGGTAATTGTTCAAGTTAGACCCCAATATTCTATGTATTTCCATAGCTTTTTACTTAATTATGTTCCTTTTCAAGTTCTGTTATTAAAGAAAATAAGTACTACCTTTCAAACACAGCTGGAGTAGTGGCAAGGGACAGGGGTTCTCTGTAGCATTCATTTTTAATAAGTCATTTCGCTCTTAAGCTTTGACCTTACACTTACAAGATTAAAGTACGTTTGAGACAGGGAGTGTCCCTGAGTTATTAATAGTTTACTTAATTATTATTCTTTCCTTGGTGCTAATACTTTAGAAGGCATTCAGAGGAATTACATGAATACACTGTGCAGTACTCAGAGCGTGCATATCTTCCTTACATTTGTCCATTTCCCTTGATTTACCAACCTATTTTAAATACAATTTCCAAACTCTAGTGATGTCATTCATTTTGTGGTATAAAGGTGCAAAGAGCACACATCAACCTCTGAGGCTAGCAGTGACAGAAATTATTCAGGGTCACATTTCCAAAGAAAAGTTAAACCAAGCAGAACTTCTATCTCGATCTGTCCTACTTGGGATGCTTTTGGAAGCACCCAGAACTTGCAGAGGTGGCTGCACGGAGCCAGAGCAGCGGTTCTTTGGACATGACCTGCTGCCAAAGCAGGACCCCTGTGCCTGCCGGCTCAGTCCAGACCTCATGTATTGTGTGTTCCTCCCAAGAACACCTCTTCTGGCTCTGAGGAAGCTGGGGAGGAGGTGGTGGTGCCAGCCGTTCTGGGATGTGGGAGGAGGGCGCCTCCTCAGAGGCCACACAGAACAGCGTAATTACGTGTGGCCTGGGATCTTAAAAGCCAGTTCTACTGAATGGGGCCGAACCACTTCCACCACAGCCATAGGCGTAGGTTAGATTGGTGCAAAGAGAGGGGTGGCAGTGAAAAAAACAGCTTTTCAGACTACCGATGTGGCAAGCAAATAAATTTGCCCTACAATATTTGCATTTACCACGAGAAACTGATGGGTGGAGGGGAAAAAATCAAAACCAGTTTTTAATTATTAGTCCTTCGAAAAAGCACATTAGGAACTCATGCTGGAATCATTTGGAATAATGCCAGCAGCTATAGCTCTGCCTTTAAAAGATCCCCTAATACTTGTTCCGATAGCTCAGTTTATTTTCCTGTTAAACTCCTTTAGCTACAGCCCAATACAGTGCCATTACACTCAGGCTCCTAAATCCATGGAAGTATTTTAGAGGCGTATATATATAGCTCCAAATGCGGCAGACATCATCTGTGGGGGACACAGAAAAAGCAGCTTTAACACTAAAATTTGTTTCTAAGAGTGCACAAGGGCTTTTCTTTTATCTAGACAGTTATTGTTGTGGAAGGTCACATTCAAAGCAGCAAGAAAGTTTCACTAGGATAAATCTGTGCATAACAACACTACTTCCTCTAAATTACCTAATTCAATCTAATAGGAAGAGAAACCAAATTGTTTCAAATTAAAGTTAGTCTGAAAATTCTTCTAGTTTCTGTACAAACCTGAGATTTTCTTGACTGCTGTTCAGGACAGATATCACACTGAGATACCTAATGAAGCTCAGATGCAAATTATTGAAATAACATAGAGCAATCAGGTGGGAATTGGAAATTCAGATTCATTCTGTGTTTGCTAAGAAGTCATTATTTAAGAAAAAAAAAATCAATCATTTCCACTGAGTTACTTGGAGACATTAAGCACCACATGACAGAGATTATTCATGTTTCACTAGCATCTAGGAGCACCAGCCGCTATAGCAGGAAACAGCCTCCCTACAGATGCATCTAAACAAAGGACAACTTGAGGCACGTTGAGATAAGGTGCCCTAATAGAGGACAGTAAAATCAGAAAGTGGGGAAACAAAAGCTGATCAAGCCAAACCTTCCAGTCTAGTGCCCCAAATCACAATACTGATTCTTCTCCATGCCATGCCTTAATGGCCTCAAACTGAATCACACCGATCATACAATCTCTTTGCTTGAGGGACAGCAGCAGTTTCAACTTTTCTTGTGTTGGTTTTCTGTCCGTTGTACTCAAATGGGTGTGTACATGCATTTGTTAGCCTCTCACTTCTGAGGCTGCTTCCCCTTTTGGTTGTTCACCTCCCTGTTGGTTTTTAGAATCATATATTTAAACATTTATATTGTGGTGCTTGTCTGGAGGCCTTGGTCCTGAGCACTGGGAAAGCCAGACTGGGAAGCCTGCCCAAGGGAAGCTAACATGGTCTCTTCTTCCAAGAAGCTGAGTAACATCTAATTTCGCTGCTTTCAGAGAAGGGGACCTTGTCTATTCCCAAGCCACTCCACCCCTGGCAAGATCAAGTTCATGTACAATATGTTGTCTCTGCTGCACGAGGTCAAGGCTGGTGATCTATTATTTTGTTGAAACGTGAGCCCAAGAGATGCAAGAAGCTAACAGTGGAGAGACCTGTAATTTATATCCCACTCCCAACTCACTGCAGAAAAAACAGGCCAACAACACAGAGGAGTTTGAGACTTGAAAATGAAACCTGGGCACTGGGATTTATTTTTCTGTGGTGGTTTTAAGAGACCAAAAGAGCCTGCAATAGGTGTAGGCCAAATACTGAGGCTGTGTCTGCTCAAGTTTTGACTGCAGTGAGAATGAGCTTGGATAAAAACCACAGGAGGATTTCAGGATCTGGCCCCATGTGGGGTGTTTAGGGGAGGCTGGTTGTCAGCAATTGGGTCAAGCCAACAACTTCTGTCTACTTAAAATAAAGTCATTATTCTCAAACCCACAGCAGCGCCTGCTCCTGATGACTGCTGCAGTCACTGATTGAAACCAGAATTAGGCAAAGCCTTTCTTGGTCCCTGCTTCTAATTTAACTTCCCAGCCTTGTTATTTCTGGCTGTAAACATTTTTATTTTTTGCTCTGAGAGACAGTTCAAAGTTTTCAGCTGATTGTGCCCAAGTAAGTTTTCTAGCCAGGAGCCTGTACTGCCTCTTGAACTTGCAAATAATTGGTCCAGCCAGGGATTTCTTCATTATTGAGGAACACTGGAGGAAATGCTCTGTAGGCATTTCAGGGGTAATCATAGGCTAACCTGTCCCAGGATATTTAATCTGTTAGATTGTATTTAATATTTATATCATGATAGTATCCAGAGGCCCCAGCAAGACCCCCAGTGAGATAGAAATTGTAGAAATGCAGATGTTTACATGTTCTCTTTCCCAAAAGCTAACAATCTAAAAGCAGCCTATAAAGTGCATATTTAGACAAAAGCAATAAACGTGGTAAAGCCGTCACTGTAGTGAATAATCTTATTTGCTTGTATTAACTTATTTTATTAATTTGTCTATCCAGCAGCATCCAGTTTGTATCCAATCAGCTAGTACAGAAATGGATATTTCTGTGCAAAACTCACAGGAAATCTTGCAAGATCACTTTTTTGCTATACTTTTGGATAGCTGCAGTTATTCCCTGTTAAAATGATTAGTACTTTAAATGAATGAGATCACCTACTGAATAAAAGCACAGCCAAGCCACACTCATAACATGATCTCATGCAGGCTTGGCTTCAAGAATGCCCCCCTGAGAGTTTTCTACAATTGTTCATCCAATTGTTGTATGTAACCTCTGTTCAGAAAGGAAATGTGGCTGACAAAATCAACTGAAAAGGAGCCCGCTGGTGCCAAAAAAAATATTAAAAAGTGTTTGTGCCTGGGTATTTTAATATATATTCTTCTTCTCATCACCAAAAAAGAATCCACTCATTTTAAACAAATACACATAATGCTAATTTTCACATACAAGGGCCATTCATTTATTTCAGAGGGGGCTCATGAGACTGGGCCTTAAATAAGCTATGCATGAATGTCTCCATGCCCTAGAGCCAAATATAGCAGAATATCTCTCTCCTTATGGCACCCATATAGCGCAGCACTGTCTGCACAGCTCCACCACCAATAGTGTTTTTGTCTCATCTATAAGGCAAGAAATCAGTATTTGTATTGTAGAAAGGAATGGAGGCCCTGGGAGAAGAAAACACCCACCAGTTGAAGAGTATTTTGGGGCTAAAGAAGGCAGATGAGTCCTTGTCAATCTTTCAAAATTTGCCATACATTTGTGAAAAGTCCTGCATCTGAATAGACGCCCAAAAATCCAGCAGGCTATGAGGGACTCATTGAGACTCACAGAGGAAGTGTGCAGCAGAGAGGAGACTTGAACCAGATCACCAGATCCCCAGACTAGCCTCATAATCACGAGCTCATCCTTCTTCCCGTTTCACTGCCGAGGAGGTCACCAGGAACTCAGACATTACACAACATTGACTTTCTGTCTCTTTGAAGAAGAACTTTGATCCTTGCAGTCGGACATTTCCTACCCCAGACAGCTCATTGCATTAGGCTGTCCCCTTGCCAGCTCTGTGCAGAGGCTAAAGAGAAACTTCTCCGCACAAGACAGAGTGAAACACGAAGACGTGGTTAGAATGGGAAAACATAAGCAGAGAAAAAAAAAAAAAAAGAATAAAAGAAAATATAATATGGGGAAAAGGGGAACAGAAGAAAACAGGGGACAGATGTGAGCCAAAAAGAGAGAAACAGCTGTTTTGTGGCACGGGTTTGAAAAGCCTTTCTGTAAGTACTAAATGTATGGTATTACGCACATTTAGCAGTGAGCACTCAGAAATGACATTAAGGTTGGTGTGCACCTTTGACTGGGACAGCAGTCAGACACGATGCTGCAGCTAACATGCAAAATACCTCGTTTACCAATGGATTTTTAGCAAGTCCATTTAATGATCTTTTATTGCATGAGTCACGCATCACGCTGAAAAACTAGTACGAACAGCCAGTGGTAGTGTGAGCTACCAGCTTGTTGCACAAAATACCATCCAATGATACCACACCTCTAAAGCATACAAATGAGTTTTTCATTCTGTTCAACGGTTTTCTAGCCAAAGACAGTCTCCCCACACACCCTCAAATGCAGGTTTTTCAGGATATCACAAACTGCCTTGTGGTTTTCTGACAGTGTCACTGGCTTTTGGAAGATCTCATTTGTCTTTCTTTTGGTTAGTGGCAGATAATGTTAACCAAGAGTCTCCACGCTTTTTTGAGGTTTCTGCTATGTAGAGGTTACCTGATACCCACCCGGAGCATCTGACCCCTCAAAACCAAAGAACCATGTACATGGACAAAACGTGACACAGGAGAACCACCACGCTGCAGGTCTCCATGGCAAAGTTTGTTTGCTGGGCACAGTCCTGGCAGAGGTAACAGAAGGGTAAGCACACATGCTTGGTGTGCCTACCCAAGCAAGGAGATCTCCTAACAGAGACAATGAATGGGTCTGGGTGATTTTTATTCCCTACCAGATGGTATGAAAGGAACTTCTCATATGTGCTTTCAGCAGACTTTTATGTGTGAAAAAGAGACTGAATTTATATTTAACTTCATTTTAGCAGGACCGACTGCCATTTTCACTTTTTTCCTCACTGGAAAGCCTAGGCCTGATTCTCAGCTGATGTAATCTGGCCCAGTTCCACTGAAAGCAATGAAGTGCACGGGTAGAGGGGAAAGAAGACAGTTTGGCCAGGGACCCCTGAGAAATCTTTGCTTCTAAGTGCTACCACAGACTGACATCCATACAAAGCAAACAGGATGTCCAATTTTAAATCACTAACAAGCCACATCCTGTAAACTGCATTCTACTCAGCTGACCCAGGAGATAAAACATGTTGGGACTGATCCTCAGCCATGATAACACTAGTTCACTTAAAGTTACAGCTGAAAACCCCTCCTGAACGTAACTTTATCCCACCTACCCCCCACCCCACCACGGTCAGGCATGGGATGACAAGGGGAGAGCAGAAGTGGGGCTCTGTTGTCCCAGCATAGCTTAGAGCAGCTCAGATGTTCCTAGTGGTGGTGTCTGGGACTGTGCCAGCCCCACGGCAACCAGCATAAACTTAGAGTGGCTCTCATCCTTCACTGAACCTGATCTTCAGACAGATGAAAATTAAGGTGTTGTCCTTCTAGAAAAAAAAATTAAATCACTTAAATGGAATTAAGAAGATTGCAAAGACCTGCCAGCTTAAAGTTGTTTAAAGAGGCAGTTTGTTGGTCTTTCGCTAGTGTTCTGCTCTTCATTCATGGCACATCTGCTATCAAGAGGCTTATAAAGCCCATCCAGGTTGTCTGAACTAATCCTGGCTAACAAACACAGAAAAACTAGTTGGGAACATTTGTTGTATTCATGTTTAGATCGGTGATGCCATGGTACTCTTACAACTGGTTTTTGTTCTTAATTTTTTTGTTCATCGCAATATTTGCAAGTATGGAAATGTGAAAAACTGTTAACCACTGTCCACAAAGGCCAATGATTTTGTGAGTGTATACATGTGTTTGGCTGTGCATTGTGGAGTAACACCCATATACTTTAAGGTGAACATATGAAGATTATATGTTAATTTATACTTTGCATATTCTTTATATTAGGATGAAGGAAACCTTGCATTAATCCAAACATGACAAAAACTGAGCAAGAGGCACTCTTTGGGCTGTTCTCCTAGCCATAATTTTATCACAGCACTACAAGTACATCCTTTATTGTTCATTTGCTTGCAGGACTGGCAGCACGGGTTAAAGGTTAATGCTGTACTCTAACTTGGGCTGAAAGCCATCCACCCAGCAATGAGGATGATGGCAGAAATACTTGCTGACTGCCCTCCACCATCCCCATCAATGAAAGGACTATCCTGCTGGGCTATGATGGCAAAACCAACTGGCACAGACTCCTGACATCTCTTCCCTGAGATGAGCAAGCAGAGCACGATAGGGAGGATGCAGGAACAGGTTGAACTTTGCTGAGTAGATGCTCATACCAGGCTACAGCCAATCCAGGTCCTCAGTCCAGATTCCAGTCCCCAAGACTCACTCCACAGCCTTACCTGTAAATATACTTTAACTGTACAATGACTTGGGACTTATCTGGCCCAGGTCAAGAAGGACTAGAGTGAAGTCCTCCTGCTGGATTAGTCTTACACCAGGCTGGGTTTCAGCAGGTTGGCTGATGGTTCGTCATGCTGCATTACTTTGTGTACTGCTCTATGAATTCATTTGTGGCAGCCTGTGGGAGAATATGCCTGTTCTTCCTAAACCCTTGTGTGCAAGTGCTCTCATCTTGCCAGCACAGTAAATTAAACTGCTGGTGGAAAGACACAGATCCTACTCTAGAAGATGAACTCTTCCAGCTGTTAATGCAAGTCAGATTTTGGGACAGGGAGCAAAAGGGAAAAAAAAGAGGCAGAGGCAGGGTATGAGACTTGGTGGAAGGAATTTTGGCAGTGGTTTTTGCCCTGACAAGCAGCAGGGTGCCTTGCTGAGGAGATCACGCAGGCTGCATGCAGGCCTGGAGTTGTGGAGACAGCTGATGAGAGTTTAGGCTTTGCCAGACAATAGCACTGCAGTACAGACACTGAGGAAAACCCACCAGAGATGAGTGTAAAACTAACTTTCTGGAGAATTCCCTTATGGAGTAGTTCCTTACCCTTCCCAGAGCGTGCTTGCACATGTGCAGACATGTGGACAGAGATTCCTCTTGCTGTGAACGATGCTACCAGGTACTCTCTGCTGTAACATATTCCAGAGTGTCCACCACAAAGTATCACATGGACACCTTACCTTACCGTCTGCTCTAGCATTCCACAAAATCAGACCCTGCAGAGTTTTTCCCAGTAAATGCAAACAGTTCTGCCTATAAACTTCTTGTCCAGTTATTCCCCAGGAACAGACACTTAATCCTTAGAGAGGCTAACTATTACTGCAACAACAATGCTCAGGGAACTGCACTAAACAATAGGAGTGCCCTGTGTAGGAGGAATTGAACACAGTTCATAGATGGTCCTCAAATACTATCAAATAGCATTTATGTGAGGGGTTTATACATTGCTCTCCACAGCTTTTAAGTATTCACTATCAAAAGCATCCTAGCCTGCTTTAGGATACGCATTACCAACAGGTCAAGGGAGTAGATCCTTCCCCTCTGCTCAGCACTGGTGAGACATATCTGGAGTGTTAGGTGCAGTTCAGGGCTGGAAGAGAGACATGGACATAGTGGAGTGGGTCCAGCAAAAAGATAATAAGGAATTGAAGCACCTGACATAAAAAGAGAAGCTAAGAGACCTGGGACTGTTCATCCTGGAGAAGGAAAGGCTCAAAAGAGAACTTTATCCAAGTGTATAAATACCTCAAGGTAAGTGGGGGCAGCAAAGAAGATGGAGCCAGCTCTTCTCAGCAGTGCCTATTGACAGGAGAAGAGATGATGGATACAAACTGAAACACAAGGAAGTCCATTTAAATATAAGAAAAAGCTTTTTTTTTCACTGTGAGGACAATCAAACACTGGAAGAGGTAAACCAGAGAGGTGGTGGAGTCTCCATCCTTGGGCATATTCAAAGCTAAACTGGATATGGCGCTGAGCAACCTGCTCTATTTGACTCTGTGCTGTGTGCAGCTGGGTTGGACTAGATGACCTCCAGAGGTATCTTCCTTCTCCAGCCATTCTGTAATATGCTGTCCTTTGAAATAAGGACAACAGTGCTATAACAGTTTGTCTTTGCACAAGACTATTGGAGTACAAATAAAAGTCCATAAGTATACAAGTTTTTTTCCTCAATAGCTCTTGAAGTTGTAGTTAAAGAAAATTGGTGTCTTATACTTGGATGTTAGTGAGATACATAACACCTTGGCTATCTTTACTAACTGTCCTTCAACACTAAAACCAGCATGCTTTATATCCACTGATGTTACCAAACCTGTACTAAGGAAAAAGACATAATTGCAAAATATTTCCAGTCGCAGGCCAGAGGCAGGATGTCCAAGACTGAATCTGTCTGAAAAGTAATTTCCTTCTGATTTAAAATACATTCTCTTTTTAATTCTCCCTGCTGCAAATACCATTGCTTTCTTATTCACAAAATGGGTCCAAATACAAGCCGGCAGAAAGAGTGTCTAATGTGTCCCAAGGTAAGTATCAACTTCTACCCATTATGGAAAGCTTTATGCAAGTCTGTAGAAAATAAGTGGCCCTTAAGTGAATGTTTTCTAGAAACGTAATAAATGCTAGGTCTCAGAAATGTCTCAACATTTTCTATGGAGGGGGAAAAGAAAAGAATCCATGTCTCTAATATCTCAGTTGAAAGTGTGCATAAGGCTGTGCTGCAGCAAAGGTTGATCTCTCTCCGTAATCCTTTCCTATGTTTTCACATCTACTCTTAGCGCAGTGCTGCAGGTTGTTTATCTCTCCAAAGAAATTGCTGACAATTGCTTATTTTGACTAGGCAAAGAAGATTAGTGGACAAGAACAGAGAAATGAATGTTCTCAAAAAAATGTCTGCTCCCCCCAAGTGGTGTTCTAGCTGGTATTTAGTTATGTGTACCCAAACCCCTACATAGAATAGGGAGGGATGCAGGAACATTCCCTACATAAGGAATCAGGGAAACCTGTCCTTATATTCCCTCCCTGCTCCCATAAATAGATAATCTGGCCCAAAGCATCCACCCATGGGTCTGCCAGCCAGACTGCCTCGACAGAGGGCTTGGTACCTGGCTCCGTAATTCTTTCAGGTTGGCCTAAGCTCAGCTCAGCATTTCCTGGAAAGATGCTTCTCCTTCAGCTATTTTGCTCTGCAAGCTGCTGGCATCGTGCTCATGCGATGACCAAGGAGAGCACCACAGCCTAGAAAGAAGACAAAGCTGAAGAGCCTCGCGCTAACAAGCAAGCATCTGCTCCTAGTGAGCTCAGAGTGCCCTCCTTGCTTCAAAAACCCTTTGTCACAAAAGGGGCTCTGAGAAGCCTCCAATCCTCCAGTAAGCCTGGCTGCAAGTTGTAGTAATCATAGCGTCTGCGCTTCTCTTTGTGCAGGCAGCAAAGAAGGAAGATACAAATGCAAATGAAGATGTCTTCTGTCACAAAGGAGACTAACAGCACCCAATGTCTGGTTTTTACAAGTGATTATTAGCATTTTTTTGTGCACTTCCAAGCGCAGAATAGTTGCTATTCACATAAATGAATGACAATAAGGTTTACTGTTTATGATTGTATCATTCGTTTCTAATACAAAGTATGGAATATAGGATATAGGGAAATATTATGGAAAACATTGCAAGAGCACCAGAAAAGCAGATGAACATTTCTTATACAGGACTATAGAATAATGGCAACCATAATGAGTTCAGAAAGCTCCAGTTAGTGCGCAAACAACAATAAAATGCTCTGAAAGTAATAAATCCACAAGGTTATTAGTACAAGAACAATGATGTAGATGGTTTCAAATCCCATTTGGCTTGGAGCATTTCCTTCTAGGTCAGTGGTTCGAAAAAGAGGTAGGCAAATACTCCATAAGATTTTGTGTAAATGTTTGTTTAATGTTTTTAATGAATTCACTTAGCTTGTGCTTATTTTCAACTAATATTGTAGCACAGTGGTTCCCAGTCTGCTTCATATTATAGAAAGCCTGATGCCATAAAGGGGGAGGATGGATCAATCCCAGGCCATACACCCCTGTTGCAGTGAATGTGCTTTGTGGCAAGAAAGTTCATGACTATCATTCATTTTAAACAAATATTGGCAACTGGTCAAAGAAATCTGATTCTGTATTTGTTCACATGAGAATTTGTAGCATATGCTTTGAATCTAGGAATGGCACTTATTCTGGCCAGGAACAGACTTGTACACCAAATCATCACTAAGCTAGGGAATTAATTTCAATTTCAGATTCAGAAAAAGAATATGATTCATAGATATCTGTTCTGATTGCAAATGATATCAAATAAATGTAAAAACACTGATATTTTCACAAACTGTTAACAATAACAAAAAGATGCAAAATACATTTCACAGCTGAGGTACTACTGCTACCCACACACTATATTACATTTTAAGTTAAATATGCTGTGTTCAAAGATGGTTCCTAATATGCAATGCCTGAAGGCTATTCACAGGAGTCTATGGAAAGAGTTCAGCTCAGCTTCTACAGGAACAGTCTCACACGAACAACACTGCAAACACAATCTGCACTTCCTGGCAATATAGCGAGGAAGCCAAGGAGAGGCCTTTCACATGGCTGTTAGATAACACACTGCTAAAATATCATCAATGTTATGTATGACTTGGGAAGGAAGGGAACATTGGTAGCGGAGTTCTACAGAGTGGCAATACACCTCTTTTAAATATATATGTTGCTCGAAAAGTCTATTGCCAGGCTGTGATATAATAAGTTCTTCTCTTTTCCTGAGGCAGGACCATCCAATTCAGTTTCAGCTTTAGCAATGCCCAAATTCGTTACCCAGCTTCATTCTACCACCTGTCCCGTGGATTCCTGCCCAACTAATTTCCTTTTGGAATTTCAGCTTTTCACCACTCCGTGAGGTTAAGTTGTTGCTGGGAGGGGGATGTTTCCATGGCTGGAAAGAAAATGGTAGTGAAGCTCCTGCTAAAATAAATCTTGCTGAAGCCAAGGGTACTGGAAAATGAACGACTAATGTCTAACCCACTATGTTGGCCAAGATCCTGGGTAAAAGAGCTACAGAAATATCCAGAAAGCAATAACCTAGATGATACAAATCCAATCAGGATTTTGGATGTAGAAACAGTAATAAAACTCACCCTTCCCATAATCACATGCAATCTGTTTACCACAGTGGCTAAAGAAAGCCTTTTGTTTTTGGTGTTGTTATAAGAATGGCTTGTGGTATAAGCGTGTATTTTAAAAGGCCATTAGTTCTTGCTAGAACACTGATTTCTCAAAAGTCTACAAATATACTAATCCATCTCCCAGTTTATGAAATAAGAACTACAGGAATTTCCCAAGTTTAAATATTTTCACAGACTAATAACAGACCTGATGATTGCTAAGACAAGATATCTCAGTCTATTTGGAGACTAGTGATTAAGAAACAGATGACAATATAAGGAACTAAGTACAGTATCCGTATCATAGCTAGCACGCTTACCACTCCTTACAGAAAAATCTTGTGTCCTGTAATTTTTCTCCACCAGAAAAATTCCTAGACCTTACTTCATTCTAATATGAAGCCATGAACAAATCAGATATGGACACAGATTAGTGTGTTTTTGCTGATACACAGCACTTTGGAATTGATATATGCTCTGATGTATTTGGGCTTATAACTAGGAACGCTCACACACCTGTGTACGTGCATAAAACCAACGCTCAAGACCATCAGGCTGCAAAAATTTGGGAAACGCCAGACTCAAGCTTTCCTGCCAGGTGAGCAGGTGAAGCACCAGATGACTATAACATTTTAAAAATTCCATTCTCTGGGAGGCAAGTACATGTACGTATACATACATACATATTTACATATATGTGTTATTTCTATTTGGGAAAAAAAAAAAGTGACATTTTGAATGAAAAATCCTGCATTTGCTTCCTAACCTCAAGGTCTGTGAAGGGAAGCACGTCACAGCATCACAAACTCTTCCAGACAGCATTTTCCTCTTCTGGCCCCCACCAGTTCCTACTCAGCTGGTAGAGTCCCTCTTTCCCACACACTGTCACACCTGTTCTATCTCCATCCTTGTAATGGTTTTACCACTCTCTGCCTTCTCATCCCTGTTCCACTCCTCTGGCACCTGGTCAGGACAATTGCTTGCTCTTGAGGCAGCCCAGTTCCATGGTCCTTGCTCACCAGGTTGCTTTCCCTTCCTTTTTACACCCCATTTTCTGTACTATTTTCGTAGTGCAGCCTTTTCAGGTGCTATCCTTTTAAGTCCTCGCCCTACTTTTCTTCCTCTCAAAATTTATGGTATCTTTTGCCTTCTTCTGTCTCCACTTTATCTCTTTGCATGCTTTTCATACCTCATAGACCAAGACCCTCTCAGATCTGCATCTCCCATCAGATACTTGTCCCTTGGCCTCTGGCTTCAGTGCCCATCTATTTTTCCATGAGACCTACATCCCACAGTTCCAAATCATAGATGTTCTTCCTTGCTAGGCCTTTCCCTTACCCCACCTCCCAGCTTCGGCCCACACCAATATCTCTAGCATATTTCAACACTATTTCACAAGATATATACCAGTCACCCACAGCTACCATCGGACTATAATTAATGTGAGTGGAAACTTCAAAAAAAATTAATTTGCAATAAGCACACAGAAAAGCCCATTTCAATTCTACCCACTACATTTCCAAAGACATTGTGAGATTCAGGATGGCTTTACATGGAGGTGTGAAAAAGCAATTTAGTTCAAAATTCTGCTCCATACCATAACAATTGTTAAAGGAACACATGTCAAAATTCTCATGGGCAAAGCAGGCAACACAATGGATTTTACCCTATCCTTGTTCTGGGAAATGCCTTAACATATTGTTTTTAGAACAATAATAATAACAAGTGATAATAATAGCCTTTCGGATCCACTGAACATAGAACATTTCAGCCCGCAAAGTGAAAATTTGAAAAAGCTACAAAAAAAATGACTGTTTTGCCATGGGGAGTGTTTGGCTTACCATCCCGGACAATGACCATTGTGTGTTTGTGAGTATGGGGTTTTTTCATTCCTTTTTCACACTTTTTATTTGTTTTAACCCATGTTTCATATTATATCACAATACTATTGGCATGATGGTAGTATGTTAAAGAGCTCTGCAGATTTCATCGTTCTTAACAAGCCTGCCATTCTTTAGCCTGTGGGACACTGTCCTGGCCACCTCAGAATCACAAGGGACTATGCCACTGCCTCCTCACGGGGCCACAGTTTCTGCACTGGGGCTCAAATACAGTGAGAACCACACAGTTTCATTGGCATTGAAGAACACGCTCTCCGCTACTGAGACTGAAGGGTCTTTCTTCTGCGTTAATTAGGTTTGTACCAGTGTTCTTCATGAGTCATTCTTGGTATCTAGAGCTTTCTTCAGAATACATGCTACTATACATAGTACACACATAGCCTGTAAAGCCACACATTATGTTTCCTTTGCTCTGCCAAGGACAGCGAGTTACCCATTTCTCCACAGAGATGATAAAACTGTAATTATAGTGACTGATACGGAGAACTGTTCAGCTTTTAGGAGAATCATGCAGATTTCTGATGGGAAGAGTCAACAAGAATTTTGTCTAGACATGCTGTTTGATTAAGGAACTGATTATGAGATCAATGATCAGTTATGACTGAGGCTCAATTCTACCATTTCAGATATAATCACCAGCAGTCAGACCTGGCAACTGTGGTGCATTCCTTTGCAACAATATAGCTATGTATAAAATAATGATATTTTGAATTACCCAAGCAGCTGGACTACAACTCATAGCTGGAACTGGAGAAAGCAATACACATTTAATTTAGAGAAAATCTGGCATTTCAAAGTATACAAAGACCTCAACATTAGCAGAGGTAACAAACATCTTGTTCCAGTATCACTTTTTTTCTCCTAAAGAAATGATTTCTGGGGTGCTGAAGAGTAGGTCATAACAACTTTATCAAATGTGCCCAAGAGACTTTGCAGCAAAAGTCTTATTGAAAAAGCAATGAGGCTGATATTTATTCACCAAAAGTGAGGCTTTCCTACAGGAAATTCTGTAAGTTTCCCCATCTCTGTTTTTTCACAAACCATGGCCAAAGAATGTCCTGAAGCTAAGAACCTCGTAGATAGAATTGATTAGTCCAGTGCTTGGCAGCTGTAGCTACATGGATCACTTTAGCTTTTTCTTTTTTTTTTCTTTTTCTTTTTTTTTTTTACATATGGAAACTCTAGGTGTTAGAAATATTTTGGGCTAGCCTCAACTGAAACATTAATTACGTTGAGGAATTGATTAGGTCATTTTTAAAGTTATTTTTTATGGAACATCTGGGATGCCACAGGATATAATGAACTTAATAAAGCATGGTTGAGCACTGCTAATTTTAGAAGGTCATAGTCAAGAAATCAACTTGTTTAAATGGTAAAGCCAGCACCTATTGGGAGATGTCTGCCTACATCAGTTATATGTAACAGGCACAGTAACGGGGTCTTTGTGGAAAAAGCAAAAGGCCTCAAATCCATTTGCAGCTGCTTGGATTCAGAACTCCTGGTGCAAAGCCAGTGGAGCCAGCTTCTCCTCCAGCCTCTTCAGTGCAGTGCCTTTGATAGGTGAGGAACAAAGCTACGCCATGGGCACAGCTGCTTTCTCTTACCGAAGACCAAAGCAATTGCAGCTTCAGAATGGGGGAAGCAGAGGGGAGCAGATCTGCCCCAGCATTACTTAAGTCCCAGGAAGAATGGCGAAAGTGGTGGGAGTAAAATACCCTAAAGAAAGACAGCAACATGCTTCATAATGTTGGCTAGGCGTTGGCAAGAAGCCATGCTGCCACACCGCGTGGAGAACTCCCGCGGATGAGATGGGATGACAGTTCTGTGTTTACAGCCCGTGCATCCTGGCGGCACACATGCATCTGTTACACGCAGAGGAGTTTTTGTGGCAGCAGTTGTAAGGAGGATTGAATAGGGGTGTAACTCTTGAGGTACATAGAGAGGACATCGCACGTGTAAGGGTATAAAAGTTAGCCGGGCAGCAATGTGAAAGGCATGAGAAAGGAATGGGGAAAAGACCATGCAGCTCTGCGGGTCATCTTCGCCTCTGAATTTAAAAGAAATCATTCTGAGCTGGAGTCTGTGCCTGACAATGAAAATGAGATATAAAAATTACTTACTCTGTGCAATGTTAATGGATACCCAGCTAAAGACAGCATTTCCACTTTCTTGTAGGGCTTCAGACACTTTCACAGCAGTGCAGATAACGCCATGTGTTTTGATCTGTCCGTTTCCTATTATATTTCAACTTCATTAGAAACTGAATTAAGCTCAAATGGAATCTAAAGCAATGGAAATGTGTCTAGACAGGATTTAACTCAGTGTATTAACTCAATGGGACTTTTGGATAGTGAAATAGCATTTTGTGAACTCCCACAAAGAAGCAGGAATGGCGTTTTTATTGGGGTTCAACACTTTTCTATTTCAATAAACACTGAACGGACAGAACACATTTGTAAGTGAATGTTAGTCAGAGAACACAAAGGTTTTTTTCTCCCTCCTTATGAAGGAATTTTTGATATGGACTTGAATTTTTATTCTTATTTATATATTTACTGTTTTGCCACACACACCCGTGCTCCCTTTTTTATTTTCAGACAATTGGGACAACTTCTGAAAATTATTCAGAATCGTTTGATCACCTGCTTGGATATCATACAACTTTTCAAAGCAACAGAACTAGGCTTGTAATGAGTCTGTGAGAATCTTGTTCTGGGTCACAGGAATATTCACCCCTTCTTCACAAATCTAAAAGGTCTAATACACTTCACAGGAGGGCTTTTCAAACTCTCTTTAACAATTATAATGATCAATTGATATCTATGAAATAGAACCAGTGTGACTGAAATAGTTGCATAACCACAAAGGTTTTCACAAAGTTATCAGGAAAAAATGGGATTTGTATGAGTGAAAAAAAAAAAAATCTAAGAAACTGGATATTTAAAGAAAAAGACATATGTAGAAAATTAGATAATTTGAAGAACAGGCTCTGAAGGGAAAACAAGTGACTTATTTGAAGATGCAGATATTCTCTTTATTTTTCCTTGCTTCTCTAAAGCAAAGTTCACAGGATCGGTTTTCTGTTGGATATACCAGAAGCTGGACCTCGATATGACCTAATGGGATGAGTACACTCTCTACATCAAGGATGGAAACCAGTGTAGACCACAGGGTAAACTATAACACGGCAGACTGTTTCCAACATACCTCCACACACGTTTTGGATAGAGAAAGACAAAGACAAAGAAGCCACTGCTAAAACGTCCCTGGAAGCAAAAGTGGTTTGGAGCTTTCTGCTGCCATTGTAGGAGGGGTGGCTGTGTGTATGTCCTCTATAAATGGGGATCACCAGGCTGGCTCCTCCACCTACTATCCACTCTGGACCTTGGCAGGCAGCACCTGGCTGCAGCCTCTAGCATACTTTGTGCATGCAACTCCGTGATTGTCTCCATTCTTAAGATAGTGCTTCAAATTAAGTCTGCACACCTCTGACAAGTAAATCCACAAATTCATTTAGTATCTGCCCTTGACTTTCCTTCCCTCTGCTACCCGAAGTTGCCCAAGTTGTGCTAAATCTCGTTAAATTCTTTCTCTTTGTTATGCTTAATTATATACTTGTCAATCTTAAAACACACAAAAGAAGGAAATTTGAAAACATTCTGGGATTTGTATTATACTATTGAATGCACTGTTATTTTTCCTATTGCACAGAAGAGACAGCTTTAAATGAACTTTTCACAGACAAAAAAGTGGGTGAGTCTTTAACAAGAAAGAAAGGAATTGGCAGGTGTATAATTATTTTACTGCTTCAACTTTTGTTACTTTCCTTCCTTACTGTCAGCCTTCATCCTCTCCCCAACCTGGTTAATAATAATAATAATAACAATAATAATAATAAAATTCAACCCCCTTCTTTTTATGGGAAGAACTGGGACATGGTGGCTTCATTTTACCACGGATGCATCACATACGCTTGGGCCAAGAGCAGGAGAAGTGTTGCTTCAAGGTGTCCATTAGACACTAAGAGGCCTCTGCCAAACCTATGGCATCAACATACATACAGAAAAAGATGCTTGCTTCGAACAGAGTTACCTGCTGTTAACCACACGTCTCTGGACACTTGCACTGGAGTTGAGGACTCCACCACATGACTGAGTTATAACTCAGTTACAGCAGCTTAACAAGGTTTGGTCTGTCAACAGACCTGACAAAATTGTCCAGCCCATACAGTTCATCTGCCCCCGTTGCAAGGTAAAAAGCATTAGCTTAAGTCATCATGAAACGCATATAGGGCCCCTTACGACAGCTCTGCTGACAAATGGTAAGTGCTTATTCCACAGTAACTTGAGGCTTTTGCTCCAATTAATCAAGGGGAAAGAAACTGTCAGGTATGCAACAACAAAACACAGAGAACAGCAGCCTTCTGTTACTGCTGGTGAAGAGAGAGACAACTGAAGAAAAAAGAAAAAAATCTTATTTAGCCTGTTCTGCTGAAATCAGAGCTGTGCAATATCTGCTGGCTCAGAGGCTTGGATACTACCATGAAGAATACAATCTGACAGAGAAAGAGCGTATGAATAGGAATGTACACAGCAGGACCACAAAGAAACTAAACTAAAGCCAGTCATGGCACCAGATCAACATCACTGCTCATTGTGCTAAGCTGCAACAACTAGTGGCATGTGGCTTTGAAAAGAGAGGAAGTACAACATGATGGAGTAGGGAGCCCTATGGCATCAGTGATTTGTGGAGAAACTGGTTAAACGAGCAGAAACACTATTTCTGACATTTATGTTAGCATTTCCAGTGTCTAAGATCTGATCCATTCAGAGACAAATCTCTTATAAGAACATATTTCCCAAGTCCAGTAAAACAAAAACCATCAATGTGAATAGCTTTCATCCCTGTAGAGACAAGTTTTCACTGTCTGAATGCTGTTAATAGGTAGTACCTTAAGATCTGATCAGGCATTCACGTATACTGTGCTTTAGACACACCAAAGATACAGCACTCCATGTTTCATTAACAAAATGTGCAGGAGGGAAGGTACAAGTGAAAACCTTAACCTGAAGGATCAATCTATCTCTTGTGATTTTAGGCTGGAGGACATAATGAAACAGTTTGGCCTGTTTTCCCTGCAGCCCTTCCCTTCAGGCTCGTCTGCATGTGCGAAGCGAACTGAACATAAAACACAAATGCTCAAACCTAGTGACCTTTACAATGATGTTGTGAGGTCTCAGAGTCCACAAAAAACAGGCCTTTGTTTAGGAAAACATTTCATGTGATGATTTGGTGTTTCCCCTCAGCAAATCCTTTCTCGCCTAGGACAGACTAAGCTGCATCTTAGCTTTCAAAAGGTTAAACTGCTTTCTGACAGTTGCTAATGTCTTCCTCAAGGAACTACTTGAATGCCCATTCTTTAGATGTTGATTTGTTGCTATTAAGAAATACCAAGCTTGTGTTTGTTGTGGGACAGGTAATCTGTTTAAAACCATTCCCTCTCTCAGGAGTGGTTGTAAATAAAGCATAATTCTTGTCAGAAAGCTGTCATCCTGAAATCTTGCGCTGAGTAAGACTGTAAAAATAACATTTCTGAGACATGAAGGACAAAGATGACTTACAAGAAATATACACAATCCTGTGAGTGACTCAGAGAAGGCAGAACCAGTGCCCAGAAGCAGACAGCACTGGCAGTGGGTTGACTTTGTATCTCGATCATGAAGAGACAACAATTTCCCAGGCTTTATACCTCACTTCTGCAGCTATTCTGGCCTCCTTTGAGCAGACAAGAAC
This sequence comes from Tringa tobata, assembly GCA_033628505.1. Lineage (NCBI taxonomy): Eukaryota > Metazoa > Chordata > Aves > Charadriiformes > Scolopacidae > Tringa > Tringa tobata. Next base: position 11,376,323 of record JAHREE010000131.1, read on the forward strand.
TGACATGTCACCCCTCCTGGCTCAAGTGCTTAACCCAAATATTGGTTCTGGAAGTTATTCCAGCCATGAATTGATAACAGCAACAGCATCATTATGGTTACCCGCTGCTTTCTGTTTACAAGGCTGTCTTCACTCATTACTTTCTGGAACTAAGGATTCCCAGTTTACATCTGCAAGGCTCTTTCAAGCTTGGTCTGAAGCCTGTCCTCCAGATGTCCCCAAGCACCCTGAAACCACTGCTACTTAAGCAATGCTAAAGTTCCCTTTTCTCCCCTCCAGGATGCTGTATTCCCCACACCAACCAGCAGTTTCATTCATCCACACAACATCCCTGCTCAAGTAACATCCAGGCAAATTTGGAGCATGGTGCTGAGACACTCTGCGTGTGCCTTGGCTTTAGTAGAATTACACGCCTCACTGTCTCCTGCAGCTCACTTAAATGGCAACTGTGATGGGACAACCAAACCAGTTACCCGAGTGTGTCACCAGGTATTTTTGTACCACTGCAAAGAGATTCACAGGATCATTCACAAAAGGTAGTTCAGTCTCATCCAGCCTGGGACTTTTTGTGAGGCACTGGGCTGTGCATTTATGTTTTGTTTTAGCTAACAGCTTTCAAGTCAGAAACCACTCCAGGTTCCTGGCTTTGCTCATCTACCTCAATTAATATAGATATACATCTATCTATCTATATAGTATACTATAGTGTGTATATATAGTATACATACATAGTATATGTATCTATCACGTTCCCTTACAATTTACTGTAGCAGACACTTGGTTCTTCTGTATCTCTGAAAGCTTCCAGCCTTTTTGTGTAAAGGAAGGGGAATACCTCTGTATCTAGCCATATTTCTGCTGCCCACTTCACTAAGTTATTGCTGATAGCCTCTCAGTACATAGTGTTGTATGACCTAGGAAAAAAGACAGCAAACACAGACTTTGGAAAAGGGGTGAGGAGTCCACTCGTCTATATGGGAAATAAAAGCTCTGCCTACAAAATCATAATGAGTAGACAGAACAATTGTCAAACAAGAGAAAAAAATTCCTAGTGGAAATACTGAGCTGATTGAGCATGAAGTTCTAAAAATAAAACGGAGCAAATCCCACCAGTATTGTTACAGACAGACTCCAACTTCTGTAAAGAAACTGCTGGCTGTTCAGTCCCCCATATTTCATAATCCTTCTCCCAGTGGGTGAGAAACCCCATGCTTAGACTGACGCCTCCCATACTATAGCAAAGCTGCCAGCTGTCTCAACGTATGTAAAAGAAATGATGTACTGAAGCTTACAGCACTCTTTGCAGGGGGCTGATCTTTGGTTGCAAATAGCCATGTCCCCTGATTGCTATTGACACAGCAGGCAGAAAGCTTTGCAAATTTGCCAGTACCCTATCCAGGCACTGTCAATCAGAGAATACCCAGGGCTACGAAAACCTTACTCATACCTGAAACCTGTCTGATGCATCATTTCAACTTTGCAATATAGATAGGACTACTGTATGGGAAACTTTTCTTTCTTAAGAGAAGTTTTCATTTAGCAGCACTTTGCCACAGAAATAAGGAGGCTTACTTTCACATTAGCTATAGAGGTAGAATTGAGGCACAATTACTTGACACAACTAGCCAAGGACCAAGCTAAATACAACAAAGTTGGATATAGAACGAGGCTATTCTACGTCTCTCCTGTACTTCATATACTAAGGCATGCAGCTAGGAACGTTAAACTTACTCCTTTCTCCCCAGACTTTTTCCCACTTTCCGTAGAGGAACATGGCATAAGTAGGTGCTGACTGCATTTCACTTGTCCTCACTAATTCCAGTCATAGCTCTGCCAAAAAATGATTTTATCTGAGGGAAAACCAGGTGCAGTAGCAAAGAAACTTTTGGGAAGTTTTAAGATGTCTTGCTGCCCAGATTAGAAAGTCATCTTCAGTTTATAGATTTACCACTCTTGTGCCCTTCTGAAAATGGATCTGTTTGCTTATAAACAACCCATTAGGCAGAATATTAATAGACTTACAAGATTAGGCATGCAGAAAATAGCTTCAAAATTAGATTTGTCAATAAATACTTGGAGAACAAGAATAGGGTTTTGGCGATAAGTTGTGCTGGTGCACATTAGTCACATTTCTATCCACAGATGAAGGACAATGAAAGTCACTGTCAAATACATCAATTAAAAATTAAGGACTTTGTTAAAGTTACAGCCTGTAACAATATGGGAAATGAACCTTCAGATGATCTCTCCTGCAGCCCCGTGGCATGGCTGGTGAGGGACCTGCACTCAGCACCATGGCCCCTCTTGAGGGCAGGCCAAACTCTAGAGGAAAAACCCCACATGTTGCCTTTTCTAGCTATATTTTGGAGTGTGCAGAAGCCTCTTTCCAAACCCCAGATGAGGTAAATGATAAACCTTTCACATGCAGAGGCTATGACAGGAGCTGAGGAAGGTTGTGCAAAGCCAGCTTCCTCAAAGCTGCCTACCTGGGCACCCCAGAGGAGGCCCAGGTTTGTTTTCACCTCACTGCACCATGAAAGAACACAGATAATGCGACAGTGCAGCTTTTACTTCAAGTCTCTCTTCCACATCGTCCAAATTGTTTTGCCAGTGCCCTTGGGGATGCATAGTTTCACCTTTGTGGCCATAAACAGGACATCATGTGTGTTACGGTGCTCATTAAGTAGGCCTGTGCACTGCCACTTTTGCACAGGCCCTCTAACAACCACTACAGATTTAAATCCAAGAGCAAGCATCCCGTGATAAATCCATAGGCATACAATGCATACATTAAAAAAGAAACAAACAAAACTCACACAGGTTAGAGAAGCACTCCCAAGGGGCTTCCTCTTCTCTGTACCTCCTGATAAGCAACTACTTTTGTTCCCAGAACTGACCAGCAATAAACTTTGCAATATTTGGCAGGCCCTAGAATCAAATATTCAAAAATATGTACTAAAATTCTCAAAAATATTTGCCCTTGCTGCAGCATTATTCATACACTGAGCATGAATTTGACTAACAGATGGGATGGGTCTACTCACACTAAGATGCTTTGCCTGTGCTTTTACCTCCTTCAGGTTAGAAAACTATGATCTTCACACCCTAGCTTTCTATGCAAGCCTTAAGAGCTTGATTTTTCAAAGCAGGCCTATAACTCTTAAATATTTGCTTTTAAAATAAAGCTAAATAAATCAAGTCATAAAGCAAGTAAAATGCAACAATTTGCCTCTCTTGTGTCAACAGAGTATATAGGAGCTAAGAGGCTTACGCTCAAAGAGGAGGATGAATTTTTAGTGCTCTTCCCCCAGTGACTGAGAAATGGCTCTCTGTGTATTCTGTCAGGAATGGTCTACCCAAGTCTCACCTCATTTAAAATGATGTGGACCATGAAACTCAAATTGCCTGCCCAAGAGAAGTGGTAAAGCTAGGATAATAAGTGAAGTTCTCAGCTCTCCTAAGGAAAGCTTCAAGTATTTGAAAAATAAAATAAAAAGAAAAGATAAAGACTCACTGCAGACTCCTGAGTAAGAACTGTCTGAGGCTTTTTTACCCTACAGGGATTTTCCTTCTCATCAACCGTAGGTACCCGGCAAGAACTGTGAAAGCCCTTCAGGAAACACACAGAGGACCGTGATCTCCATGGGATGAACTTATTTCTGTTTGAAATCAGGGTTGTCACAGCTAATGCTTTTTCTCGCATTCCATGATTTAGCACATCTGCAGCTTCAGCAATTGCTGCTGCAAGCAACTGAAAGGCAAACTGATCCCAATGTAGGCCAGGTCCAGGTCCCTGATACTCAAATTTGGAGAGAAATGTCTATGACTCATTGAGGTAACTACTTTTCATGCAGGACAAAATCCTGAAGGGTTCACACAGTCCTTTCTCACACAAATTTCTATCCTGAGATCATTAGAAATTCTAACCAAGATGAGATTTGACTTGCCAAATACAGGCGACATAAAATGAACCATCTCTTCAAGGCCTGATGAAATATATTTGCCTGCACTGAGTTCCATTTTTATTTCCATCGAATTCACAGATCTTAATGATACTTTTCAAACATTGCTTTTTAGACGACTGACAGATCTTGCCATTAGTAAGAAAGAGTTTAATTTAAAGCAATATAAACGGTGCTGCAGAGCTGAGCTAAAAGAAGTGGCAATTAAAATGCATCTGCTATGATGGAATGAACTTTAATAAAGATCTTAATGATGATATTAGAAGTCATGCATGAAGTTTTATTCCTTATGCATGGAGTAACAGCAAAAATAATAAAAAACCCTTGACAAAAATATGAAATGTGGCATTTGTAAGGCTGATGGAACTATGGCATTGTAGACATTTTATTACAATGACAAGAAGAAAGAAAGAAAGATATCCCTCCTTGATTGCCTGTGTGTAATTTGAATCAATTTAGCCTAAATTTTCTTTTTTCTTCTGTTAAAGGTCATTCTTTTGTAAAGCAATTTTTATAATTGTTGTCATTCTAGATCATTTATGTCAAATTTTGGCTAGATTAATTTTGAGAAAGTCACTCTAATAGATGATTAGCTAATAGATTCATGTAATAATTCAGGCACAACACTCAGTCAGATGACTGTCTACAGGAGAACATACAAATTAAGCAGAACTTCATGTCTTTAGGTGTGCAGATATCTGTATTGACCTTTACTCCAAGGTCTTTAATTCGAGTGTGTGCTGTCACCCTACCGAATCATTCTGTCCACAAATTATTCTCCACAGATTTTTTACTTCGGTTGTGCGTACCAGAAACAAGGCATTCTTTGAATTGTTCTGGGAAGCAGGCAAGGACAAACGTTTCCACAAGGTTGAAATGGTCAGCCGGTCCTCTGAGCTGATTTCCTGTTTAAGTGTTTAACCCACAACACAGCAAATAGGAACTCCAGGAAGGCGCATCGAAAAGCCAAACAAAATTAAATCACTATACTCTGCCTGCCAGCTCTATTCCTGACCTGTGTGTATTTGGCTGAGTCTACTAAGTACAGTAAATGAGTGTTCAGTATGAAACATAAAATTGTGGTCTGACAAAATTCTCGCTGGATCTGAGAACGAAAGGTGCCATGATCCTATTCTCAGCTCTGCTGGCTCACCACAACTCCCAGAAAGACATTCAGTCGTTCTGGGGCTCAATCACTGAATGCCATTTTGTGTGACTGTCTGTCTGTGCCCAGAGTTATCTGTGCTAAACCCTCAAATCTCAGTTCCTGCAAGGTTTCATATCTCTTCTAGATTAACCCCTCTCATAGTTGGTCGCCATCTGGTAATCTGCCCCCTGCTTTAAGTGCACTGCAGTCAAGCTTCTGAGGTGAATACAGTGGGATGTCTCTTCAAAATTAGCATTTCTTTTTCATATGCAAAGTCTGGAAATTAGATCTACTCCATTTTGAGACTGCACAAAGAGATTTGCCAGTTTTTACCTGATTTCAGAGTCAAACCCATTGGAATAGAAAGCTTGAAAATAACGTGTCATGGTTCTTTGGGTATTTAGTGTGTTAATTACAGGCAACAATGTGCAGACCTTGTGGTGGTCATTAGTATGATATTCCTTAGTGTCATCCATATCTGCCTTAAATGGTGGATCAAGTGCTAGCTGAAGCAGTTTCAAGTTTAAAAAATAAAAGGTTGTTTTGGTGACCCGATTTTGAGAGTTGCGCCGTCAAACTCCACCGGGCACTGGATTAGTTCCTAAGCGAGTTAAGGGCTCAGTTCAGCGAACGACTTGAGCTGTAAATCAGCAAATAATCTCACCAAAGTGAACAACACCATTTTGTGCTCATGGCTATGCACTAAGCCAGGCACTTAATTCCACCCCTATCAGAGTACACTGTGACATGCTTGGCTTTCTGTCCTGGGCCCAGGCTTCCCATCAGCAATATGCCATTGTCAATCAGGCCACGCCGACGTATGACGAAGCTAATCTTGCAAGATGTGTTTTTTATTTTTCTAGATCAAATTCTGTTATTCTTCCCACCCTGCCCTTTGGTTTTTGAACGTTGTGAGAGCATTTCGCTCATGTTTTTTGACTTTTCCCAGTAACCACAAGGGTTCAAAGCCTGCTATTTTTGGTGATGACGGTGGTTAAGTGAAAGCTGGGGCTCCCATGCAGTTGCTCAGTTTCAAAGGCTGCAGCTTTTAAGAAAAACAATAAATGTCAAAAAGCTTGTGATGAGATCATGAGAGCTGACAATACAGGGTGTGATAGCTCCAAAACAAGAGAGCTATCCCCTGTGAAACTGGTATGAGATCAAATACCAATAATTAATTAGGGACTTACTCAATATTTCTGATGCAGCTACCACAAAACTGCCCTGTAGTTGGGGGCGGGCTGTTTCTGACCCTTTGAGCAGCCATATTTTCTAATTTATTTTTCACTTTCCTTCTCTCCAATACCTACTGTGCCTGCTTCCCACATTTACATTAAGAAGACTGAAGAGTTATCAAAACTTCACCTTCCTGCCTGTCTGTAACCACATAAATTCATCAGACCCATAAATTCAAGGCAGCAGTGTGTACATCCTGCCTGAATGTAAAGAGCAGCTTTCTGGAACATGCAGATTGTGTTCATTTTCTCTCTTTTTTGCTGGACTGAACGATGTTAAAATGCTGCCACCTTCCGTTAAGGCACTTGTGCTGCTAATAGGCTGCAGAAGCACATTCCCCCATTTCCTCCAGACTTGTAAGTTGATTTATACTGATCCTCAACTGCATTGCTGCAATATATAACATGACAAGTTAAACGCAGTGCCTGCCAAAAAATCTTGATAGGCTCAGCTTTTGTGCAGCAGCACTTGAAAAGACCATTACTACTGCCATCCGACTAAAGTATGCTCAATATTTTTGACAGTGAATTATCTGAACAGCAGTTTATCTCAATGTTCACTTGGTGTTATAACAATTTAAGGATTAAAGAGATGAGAGATAAAAAAAAAAAAAAAAAAAGAAAACCAGCTTTTGTTCAAACTACAGAAACTTGGAATGTACTTTTCCTGTGAATTTTAAATCCGTTCTGCATTTACTCTCAAATGCATTTCAGAGTACACCAACAGGCTGATAATTAACATAGGTGCAGATCACATTCAGTTTTTGTCATTTTTTGTTGAGATTTTAAGTCTTCAGAAAACCAGCTATGGGTTATATTCTTCTCAGAGATCGTTTATGTACTGTCTTCAAGGCAGGGGCTTCAAAACTGAGACAGTGAGGAAAAGCTCTACTGAGTTTCCTATCTGCCTCTTTTGAAGGCCTGTGTCCTGCTCACTGAGTCATTTTAGAAGATATGAAATCAATAACGGTGTGACTGCTGTGGTGATAGGACACACAGAACCCCCTCTCAAGAAACCACCATTCTCACTAACTCATTAGTTGCAGCTTTATGCTCAGGGGAGCAGAATACACTTTCTACCACTCTTTCTGTAGACCAGAAATCACCTCTGGGTGCAATGCCAAGACTATCCTAAGAGCATTCTCAAATCCGAGTCTGCCTTGATGACAAGAAGATCCCTCTGCTTATTTATATGATCAAGTACTTGCAGCTAAGTAAACTTTTCTGGCTGAAGTGTATTCATTAAGAGATAAGGATTTGAGTCAACTAAGGCATTTTGCAAACTTCTGTAAATTTCAGCAAATCATTTTGGCTGCATAAAAAGGAATTAAAATAATTATTGAAATAATCAGAATATTTTTGACATTTTCTAAACATAGGGTTTTTATTTGCAGAGCCACAATTATTTGCTGCAATCTTTGTTATAAAACATTATTAAACCCTCAGAAAGGAGGGTTTCCTTTTCAGTTAAACTGAACTCTCCATTTAGTCCCACGCTATTTCTGTTTTCTGAAACTCCAGCTAAACCAAAAAACCCCGTTGGTTCCTACTGAGCACTGAAAAGTACCTTAGCCGGGGCTACCAGCAATTAGTGGCTTCGAGGTAAAAAAGAAAAAAAAAACAAAACCAAACCAAAAAACTCCCAAGCAAGTAATGTGACACTTGCAATACCGTACTGTGCTCTCCCTAGTTGGTATGCCATAGCCAAGAACAACGTTAGGAGGTGCCACAAACAGCATACAGCCCAAAAGCCATGTGCTGGGGACAATTGTCTAAACCAAAAACTGGTCTGTGGACTTGTAGCGTTCCCTAAGCTACTTCTAAGAGGTTTGTACAACCCAAAGAGGAAAGCAAGCCCCATGTCAGTTGGCTTAAGTTACTTAGACAGGATCTGCACCTCTATATTTAGGGGGCTGTAAATCAAAAGAAGTTGGAGATTGCTGGCCTGAGCTATCTATTATGTTTAGATAGATGCCAATCACTTTGAAATGTAAGCCAAGAAAGTTCAGCCTCATTTCATGTTGGAAAGTGTTTCTTGTGGAAGGAAAATATTTCATGTGAGTGAAACAAAGCCCACTGCACTGAACCCTGCCAGAGTTTCTTTACACATTCATTTCATTCCTCCAGCAACTGAACACTTTCTTTCCTCTACCATAAACATTACACAGTGATGTTATAATTCACTTCACTATTAGACTGGATAAAGCTGATGCTTTCTTCAAGTCATGTTGGTTTAATTTTCATACATAGCAAGGTATTAAGAACATTGTTAGCTAAACAAGACAATGAGATTTCATGTGTTGGTCATATTTTTGTGTGCCACTTTGGAAGTACACCACAGTGACCGAAACACCACACTTTATGGCAGTGCAACACAGAATTATTTTCCTACATGTGAGGCATCTGAATTAGACTCCACATTCTGGCCTGGAGGAAAGCTTTCAGCGTGAACCGAGCAGGAGACCTGACAGCAGCTACAGAGAACTTAAGAGGAAGCAGAATCCTCTGATGCATTTTAGGATGTTGTGTCACCAGAGATGAAAGGGCCTGTTTGAGTCCAGGAAAAAAAAAGAAAAAAGAAAATAAGTGAGGCATATTTACTTAACCTTCAAAAAAGGTTGATCTTATCCTGGTATGAGTACTGGAAAAGGCAGGGACTTCTGTTATTCTGATCCAGTTCACTAGACTGTGCATGTATGTGTTCAAAACAAAAAAAGTCAGTCATTACTGTTTTATGGATGAAAAAAACATCTTGACAGCAATGAGTAGGCATGATAAAGTAGGTCAAACTTTCTCCTGCTATCTGCAGGCAGTGGTGATTCCTTGGGGGTCAGTGGGGAAGGAGACAACCTTTCTGTGTCAATACTCACAAAGTCATTTCTGAATTACACTTCAGTTACGCATACAGTGCATTTTAGAAGAAACAGCGGATACTCCACCGCAAACGAGATGACATTTTAAAAATGTTGCCTCACATGAGTCTTTCTTTTTAGAGCAAGTTCCTACTTCTGCTAGTGGCTGGGAGAAATCCCCATCCATGTTGGTAAGTGTTATCATATCAGCTCCACCTTCTAGATTTTTAGCCACCTTGTTACTTCTGGCAGTGATTTATGCTACTGTGACCTACAGGGCTGCTCCAAAACCAATGTAAAAATCATGGAAGAAGTACCCCCACGTTTGAGAGAAACGTTTTAATTAGCTGCAGTCAAAAGAATCAGTCTTTCTCTTTCCTAATCTAATCATGACACAAATTATTCTTCACCTTATCAGTGACCAGGTTAAGTAAGCCAAAGAGAGAGGTGTCACCAGGGCTTTGTGTTCATTTTGAGCACAGATGCAAGCCTGTGGCTGCCGCGGGGGTGCTTTTTCCCCCATCACCCCTCAGCAAGTCTGTGCAGAGGGACTCGCATCCTGCAGGCAGCTCCTCCCCTCACAGCCTGGAGATGCTAACATCTAATCCTGTTCCCCAGGTAGTTCAGATCAATATTTTGTCACTTCATTCTTCTGCTGCTGCTTTAGCCTGCAGTGGATTGAGTTTTCCGTGTTTGCTGTGCTCTTTTTCCTCTCTTTTTTTATTTATTTTTTTTTTTTTAAAGTAGGATTTGCCGTTCATTCCCTCACCTTTCTTGCACAGGGTTTTTCTTGCTGACACAGCAGCCATTAGCTACAGTTTAGCTCTCCTAACTCCGTATATCACTTCATTACATGAGACTTCTTAGAAATCGACCTTAGCACTCTGAATGAAAACACAACCTGGCCTTTGATTTTTGGAAAGTGTTGGGCTATGGGATGTCAGAGGATCACAGCAATGAGCTGCTGCGTGATCTACAGCTGGCCTTTGCTGGGTGCCTTGGGCAATATTAGCTCTGTTTTCTGATATCCCACTTGGACCCACTTTGAGTACTGCATTTCTCAAGAAGCTGGAACATGTTGCTGGGGTGTAAACATTGTAATATCAAAATCAGCTGCTCCTCCATCTGTAACCAGCATTTAAACATCTCATTCTTGATACGCAGGAGGAAGAAACATTAACAGATTTGAGGGGCACCATTAGCAGCGTGCTGCTAATAAGAACCTCTGGCCTATTTCAGCTAGAAGTGGGAGAGGGCTGCTCCAGCGAAGGCTCCTTTCCCACAGCCATGGCTTTTGCAGGTGTCACCCCATGAAGTTATCACTTCAGGTCTGGTCTTGTTTTAATTAGGACACACTGTGCTGAGAACTGACACTCGGCGAAGACATAAAATAAAGCCACTGTGTTTCTGGAAAGTAATTATGTAGTCACCACCGCTCGGCATTGACCTCAGCCGTTAGTGGGCACGTGTGAACCTTTCCTGGAGCTACCATCACAGGTGTGTGCGCAGAGGGACAATGGTTTCATGGGCAGAGTCAACCTGTGAGCCAGGCGGTTCCCCAGGCTAACAAGTAGCTTTCAGAAATCAAGGTAGTCATCAGCCCCTTGCTTCTTGGTGCCTTCTCTGCTCACAGGGTGTATCAGTCTCTTACTACCCTTGCTTTGAGAGGAAAGTTATAATTATTCAAACTGGTGAAGAATGGGGCATTACACTGAGGAAAGACATAAAAGTAGATAGAGAGACAATATCTAGACATCAACTTTCTATCAGAAAATGGATTATGAGGAACTGAAAATGCCACTCAAGACAAAATACTGTCCATTTTGACAGAAAAGAACTTTGAAAAAATGTAAGTTATAAAGAATATTTTAAACTTAATTTTTGGTTTATATGTGTATAGGAAGAAAAGAGGTATTGTTCTTTCTCTGTTTGAAAAAAAGATCATATTAAAACATTATGAGAAGCTCTTACAGTATTTCCCAAATCAAACATTTTAACCATTTCATCTGGACAAATTTTACAAAACAGTAGAATATCCTGCAAGATGTGTTCTGTGTTGTTAAGCTCGCTACTATTTTTTTTTTCATTTGTTTATCAGTGTTTTTCTATTTAATCAAACCAAGGAGGTTCTACAGCATTTTACCTGAAATGAATAAAGCTTTTCCTTGAAAACTTGGGGGGGGAAAAAAAGAAATACCTGAAAGAGCCATTCATCCATGCCTATGCGAACCTTCACTCCACCCGTACTAACAAGCAAGAGGATGCAAATACAGAAGCACATGCACTTGGCTCTAAGCTGACTGAAACCAAGAGGATGAGTGGTTTCTGTGAGGAGAGGAGTGCCCAGGAGGGACTTCTGTAGTACACGGGCTTATGACTACTAGGTTGAGCAGCAAGCATTCGAGCTGCTTATTTGAACAGCACTAAGGTAAATACAAAAGCAATAAGATAAAATACTGTTAGTTTTCCCCTGCTTCCCCTCCACCCCGACTCTTATTGAACTGCACTTTTCATTTTCTATTAAGGTCAACTGGGCCGGCTTTTTTGAAACTCCTATACGTTGAAATGTAAATAAAATAAAGCAAGCAGGAGGGAGATGAAAAGAAATGACTGGTCCTAATGAGTGTGAGTTTATACTCTGTCCTAGAGGGCTGACAGGAATGTCCCACAGGCAGGGTCAGATACTGAGGGGGTGTTTGCAGCTCCGCAGGCATCAGCCAAGGACTACAGCCCTGGATGCTTAGCTTGGTTTCTAGCACGGCAGCAAGCGTCCCCCCAAGCAGAGACCTGCTTCTGCGCAGAGGTGGCTCTGGTGCTTCCCCTCCTCCATCCCTCCCGTGATGCAATGCCCCAGAGGCTCAAGTGGAGAAGATGCTGTGGCTACCCCCTTCCTCAATCAGGCAGCAAGGAAGGAAGGGGGGAGAAAGGAGGGGGAAAACCATTCAGCCCCATGCGTTTCTCTTTCCCCCAGCAGCTGACGGGGAGCTGCCGCCAGCCTCCCCCTTAGAAGTTTACAGAAAAGGTGAGCTCATCTCATTTGATTAGGACCGTCACCATCAGACAGTGTTTGCAATTAGTCCACGCCAACCTTATTCAGGCTTTGGATGCCTTTCAGCGGCGAAAAAGGGAACACTTGAGCTGCATTGAATTGGAGCGTGGCATCTGCTGCACGCTGGGGGGAGAGGTTGGGGGTCAGCGCTTGATTTTGATAAAGCGTGCCAGATTAATTGTCTTCGGTAATCCTGTTTGTCATGGTAGATGTGCAGAGAAGTCTTTGTGGCACAGCCTGACATATGGGCTGGCCGGCTGCTTGCCTATTCAGTCCCTCCCAGCACATGCTCTTCACAGTTGGCCTAGTTCCCAGCGCCTTGTTTTCCCGGGGAGCCAGCCTCCTGCGCCTATTCAGCTGGCCCCCCGCTCCGCAAACAGGCTCCCTAATCTTCAGGCCTGTCTGGGCTATTCAAAGCCACTGCATTATTCAAAGAGATCAAGAAAGAGACCAGGGGCGGGCGGGGG
>JAHREE010000131.1:11389405-11410289 GCA_033628505.1 Tringa tobata
TACTTGAGGCAGAGCTCTTCAGGAGGCTGATTATAGTCCCTCTCCAAATCTGAATCTATCGCGAAATTATACCCTGCCTCTTTTGTAAAATAAATGCTAATAAGAGGTAATTTGGACCCTGCTGATTATTAACTTCAATGGAGACGCTCTTTTTCCCTTGTGTTTTTGTTATGAATTCTTGGATTCCTACCCCCCATCCCTTGCTAGAATTCACGCTCAACAGCAAAAGAAGAAACAAGAGCATTAAGGAGCCTCTTTAAGTGCCATGGGAGCAGGACAAACGTGGCACGATGACGGATCGTTGAGCATCTAGCTGAGCAGCGCGGTCTGGAGTTACCAGAGGACCAAGAGTGGCATCAGTGTCCTGAGTGCAGGCTGGAGGGACACAAGCTCCACAGCTGAAACACAGACCCTCTCCTGCAGCTGCACAGCCACCGCAGGGCAGCATCCTTCCCCAGGGAGGGGGAGCGGGGGAAGGAGATGGAAAAGGAAACAGAAAGAAGTGGGCGAGAATGATCCTTTACTGGGTTTCTTAAGAGGCATTCGATTACGCGTTTAACTACATGTCCATAAACATTACTTTACAAGAGCTCTTAGGATACAAAGTCTTCATGCGTGAAATGGGAACAGCTTTGAAGAAATGTTGATAATTCAGTATGTCAGCCAAGACCTCAACTTCTATGGGCCACAACTTGAGCTATTTCAAACCCCACATTGACTTGGCTAGAGCCACATTTTCAGCCACAGAAGAACCCTCTAGGTATATGTGTGCCAAGTCCATAGCGAAAATAATAATAAAATAATAATAATTAAAACAAAACAACAAAACCCACACAATTCCCCTTACTACATTTTGCCTTTTTACTGTTCGGAGAAGGAGCAGAAACCAATAGATGTTGCTGTCCTGGAAGAACACGCAGAGAACACACTGTGCCCCATTTATGAATTTCCCTGAACCACACTACATGTACAGCAGTTACTCTCCATACCAAAAATGTGGTGGCGTGAGGCCTGGTTTACATGTGCTGTATAGTCATCCGACACACCTTTACCGTCATCTGATCGTGTGTCACCTCAAAACCTCCCCCTACTGCAGGCAGAAACTGGAGGATTAAAATTTGGAATGGCATCCTGTAAAGAAACCACACCATACAGCAGCCTAACAGTACGTCAAAGAACAGGCATAGCTCTCAAGGTGACGTTACACTTACAGGCTTAGCACTGAAGAAGGACAAGCAGAATCTCAGACGGGTTCAAAGACCTTCCTTTGATTCTTTTTATATTTTTTTAAGCCATCTTACTCCAACTTTACCTCGTTATGCTACTAGCTGAAGGGCAGAGCTCAAAGAGTTGTCCTGAATGGGGCTACATCTGGCTGGCGACCAGTCACCGGTGGTGTTCCTCAGGCTTCAATTCTAGGGCCAGTGCTGTTCAATGTATTTATCAACAATCTGGATGCGGGAGTTGGATGCACCATTAGCAAGTTTGCTGTTGATACTAACCTGGGAAGAGGTGCTGCTGACTCTCCTGAGAGACAGGAGGCCTTGCAGTACTAGATAGATTGATAATTGGATAGATTGCAGTTCCAGACAGATTCATCTTTGAGAAGTGCCATTTTTATGGTTAAACGAAAAATGGTATTTTTATAAATATGTATTTGATCAATGAAGATATCTGCACTGACATGATTTTTTTTTTTTCCAAAAGCAGTCAGAGACTTTTCATTTGTTGAAACGAGGTCTAATGACAGGAGCATAAACATCATACATTTTAATATTCACCTCAAGTATTTTCTAGTTGCCTGAGAAGCCGAAAGCTTCACCTGTCCTTGGAAAAATGTCCTGGTCTAAGATATATATAAAGAGAAAGTGGGAACATGAAAAAGTTTTTTCAGAACTCCCAAATAGCTGAGAAATAATTAGACCCTCAAAATTTATCATTAGTACTTCACACTAACAAGTTCATTCAGGAGATAAAGTTTTACATGACTGTCATGACACTTCTCCATAAAGTGTGAGAAGAATCAGAAAAAATTATTTATCAGTAAAGAATCCAAACTGAAGCACTGTCATTCAGTGAACTTATTCAAGGAATATGAGCTATTCCAATTATCCCAGTTGAGTTGTAAGTAGAAGCAAGTAATGTAAGGAATACCTTAAGACTTTTTTAAGAAAGAAGAAGCGTCTCTGTAAGTTGGCCACGGGCACGTGCCAGCACTGAATAGGAGTTTCCAACATCAGTTATGCCTGGTTCACTTACATCTCTCCTTTGCCCTTGGTTTAACTCACTTTTGACTAAGATTTCTGAGGAAGGAGAAAATGTCTCGCTTTAAGGATAGTTTGAAGGATTTCAGCATTTGTTAAGAACTTAATGTATGGGGAGAGCCTCTTCAAAGATTAAAATAAAGTAAAAACTGGGACATTTCAGATTAATTTAGTAAAATCCTTTAATGTATTTTGAATAATGTTTGGCATGTATTTTGACAGAAACCAAGGGCAAAATCCTGAATTACTGTGTGGCCTAGTACAACCTGTATGGAAAATTGCAGAGAAGGAAGAGGATGAATATTTTGGTGCTCTCTAACCTGCAGGTTAAAGCCAAACCTGCAACATTAACAGGCACGAAGATGCTATATCGAGTTGCTTTTCACTGTTATTAAGCAGCTCTTGGAAGAAACTTGTTGATTTGGAGAAGATCACCTCTTAAAACAAAGTTGTTCTCAGTCGATAAGTAAGTCATAAGCACCGTATTCATGTCCCTAACATCTTCTTAATGATGCTGTGCTCCTGGTATGTACCTCTTGCAAAGTTAATTTCTTGTTTCTGCAGGGAATCAACTAAATTCCTGATCCCTCCTGGGTTCTGAGACATGCTAGTTACTAAAACCATAAAAAAAATTATAGTTCAACAGTTATAGGTAACACATACATATATTTATTCTGTACGACACAGTCACGCCTGTAGTAAATTAAAACCTGTAAGATCTATGCAGTGACAGGTCAGTGACAAAACCAGGGAGTTGTACTACTAAAGGTACAGCTATTGTTTTCCAATTTTCTCAGTACGTCTACAATTCTGTGCCTCTAGAGTCTTTGATAAACCCAAAGGTAAAACCAGGAATTGAAATTAATGAAGTTGTTACATATTACATGGCATCTTTTACTTTGTGAAGTTGATATTTAATTATTGCACTGAAGAAAACCCAAAATACTACTCCACACTTATGACAACTACAACAGTTGCCTCTCCTCCCCAATGAAGATGCACCTCAATTAAAAATAGATTATGCCTTTTACATCTTTATGAAAGAATCATAAAAATATACACTAATTATATATATTGTACCTATTTTCACAAAAAGAAATAAATGTGGCCCAATTTGTGCAAATCTATATCTATATCCCTTTGAGTAGCCAAGAAATGTTCTACTATCCTGATTTAGGAGCAATCCCTGCCACACTCCTACTTTGAAGACAGTATATTTCTGTGTCTTATTGTTTCACACTCTTAAGGTCTTACATTGATTTGGATTATGAAATGGAGAAAGCTAAAAGAGGACAATCAGGAGAGCAAGTTTTAGCTGAGCAGGGAATGTCCTTTCGTTTGTACCACTGCCAAGATTATTGAGTTACAGAGAAGAAAATTAATCTCATCACACTGTCTTACATTCCTGTTAATGCCCCCATTTTAAGGTCAAAAGGTCTCAGTTTTCTCAGTGTATTTATCACGAGGGAGACCAAGCTCAGGGCTGTAGGGACACATACTTTTGACAAACAACAGAGTTGCTCTGGCTGAGCCTTCCACCTTCTGCTCTACTCCCTGTGAATGGCAGTGGTCCCTGGTACGTAACTTCAGAGAAAGCCTCATCATTACAGCACTTGAAAGAGAGATGTCAGCAAGCTTCACACAACACACAGGATAACGTAAAGACCAAAAAAATGATGGCACACAGGGTAAATGTCAGCTTAATGTTCTGTCATGCCTTTTTTGGGGACAGAAGTGGATATTCTGGATTGGAATTCCACTCACTTAACTTCAATAAACTAAAAGTCAAGAACCTAACTACATCTCAGTTTTAGGGCATACAGCATACCCAAAGGAGCAACCACCTTCTCCAGAGGGCAATTTGTCTTATTCCAAAATGCCTAATCCCAGGATTAACCTCTGGAATAACACTTTCCCCATTAGATAGAGGGGGCGGCAAAATGAGCGCTGTAGTTCAGGTGGGTAAATTGGGTAAACTTCAGGTCAATAAAGGCCTCCTTTTGCAGTATCAGTGGAAATTTTTTCAGGTGGAAATCTTCAGGATTTTATCCAACTGTTATTACACATTTCTGTAATGCTGTGAGAGCATAATGCTCTTTGTACTTTATAGAATAGAATGTTATTCTGCTCAATAAGGACTTAATATCTTCATGGATGATACAACTTTTATCCCTGATACATTAAAATAAAGTATCAAAGAAAATTTCCACGCACTTTCGTTATTTGCTAGAAAATAAAATTATTCTCCGTAGAAATGGTTTAACATTTTTAGTGTGCTCTGGTTTATTAAGACAGCTTGCACCAGTCAAAGCAGTATTTCAGATAAACTGACCAGCTATTGCAAATGCTGTCCAAGGGAAAGAAGTGAGAACAGAGGAGGCCCACAAGTCAGAAAGTAACCCTAAATCTTGATGATTCAAGGACTGGAGCACGCAGTCCTGAATAACATGCTCTAGCTCTGGGCACTCCTGCTTCAGCAGGGGAGTTGGACTAGATGATCTCTACGGTCCCTTCCAACTCTAAAAATTCAGTGAAATTCAGTGAAATCTTCTGTATGAGAGGACTACTGAATCTGCATCACCATGAAGTCCAAAGTACAACTGATGTGACTGAATCAGGAGACATATGCAATTGAATATTTTTTTTTCCCCGATACCCATCCTAATGTTAGAGTAGGCAATACAGTCCTCACTGAGTCAGAGGAGACAGCTCTTCATTTATTGCCAAATTATGCTAATGAAAGAAACACATGGAGTGCATGTAGATTCTGCCCGAGCTAAGAGGGGATCATGTGTAGAACAAACCCTACCAGTGACAAAGGAATCTGAAAAGATGAATTTATCAGAATTTTTGGGGCAGGGTCTCTTTTAGGGTCTCTAATCCTTTTCTTTGTGGTTTCTCTACTTCCCCTTCCCCCAGCCCCTCCAAAGCTTCCGACCACTGTCACCATTTCTCGTGTTTGCAAATGGATAAGCAAAGAGTCCTGCTCCTCAGAAATCCCCTGCGATCAGCTGGCTCTCCATCTCCCCATGCTCCCCCCACCCCAGCCCACTCCTATTCCCCTCCACTGTGCACAATGTCCTGGTGACAGGTGGTTGCTGGTTTCTGTAATTCTGGATACAGCTCCAGTCAGACCCAGTGGCCTGTAAAAAAAAAAAAAAAAAAAAAAAAAAAAAACACAACAAAAAAAAAAACCAAACCAAAAAAAACCCCCTAGAGTTTACGAAGAGAAAAAGCTCTGGCTCTGAAAGTGCTGAGACAGGCTGGTACGGGGACGCAGTACAAAAAGCACTCAGCACAAAAAGCCAAACCCAAATGAAAAGAGCTGCTGCCAGGATCATCACGAGGTTCTCTGCTGCACAGATGTCTACTGAACTAAGCTGAAACTGATGAGCCTTTTATCGGGGCGCCCCCTCCCCTGTAGACACCCACAGCAAGACTCAGCTGCCTGGCTCAATTATTATTATTCCAAAGGACACAGTATATGTGATAGACATCTGACACTCAGAGAATAAAGCTCAGATGGGACTGACTGGCAGAATTCCTCTTTTTTTTTTTTTTTTTGCTAGTCACAGCAAAAAAAGCTGATTAATAAGTTTACAGGAATGGCAAGGATTTGGGTGCACTAGAGCAGCAGTCAGAGCAGCGTTTTAACAAGCTAATTACTTTCAGTACGCTCAAGCAGCAGTCAGCTAACAAAGGTGGCCCCCGCGACTCGGTACTTAACACGGGCACTCCATGTTTTACTGCCTCACTTGCAGCATTTTACCGTTCCAGCTAAACAGAAACGGGACTGTTAAGGGTGTGTTAACACGCTCAGTCTGTGATCTATGCACAACATTTTTACCCATTTACCTTGTCCTATGCCTGCATGTTTATTACACAGTTTCTTCCAATGCATTATTAAATGGGTTTATAAATTAGAAACCAGTTGTGGGCTTGCGATGGGCTATATCGTAAGAAGAATTCAGCACCCAAAAGCCCTTTGCTCTCCGAAGCTCAGGTAATGTTTATTCTTCAGCGAGGCTGAAGCACACGCTTATTTTCATTATCTTGATACCAAACACAGGACGTACATTTTGTTATGTCAGAGCGCCTGTAAAACACCTGTTAATCTCTCTGAAAGCAGCAGGCATAGAAAGCAAGGGAGGGTGATGGAAACTGGGCACTCAGCACCTTATGAACCTTGGCTTTGGAGAAGAGGAGTGAGTGAAAGAGAGCTGCCTCTGGTTACTGCAGGTGCTGCAGTTTGCTGAAGAACAACTTTCAAGAAACGTTGAACAGGCAAGACATAAAGATCCCATTGTTTATATATTAGAATGGAAAGCCTGCGGGGTTTTTACTTTAACCATCTGCCTTCCAACTTTGATATAAAAATTCTGCTCCCTAATAAATGTTTAGCGCATTAGGACACATACCTCTCTGGAAAGAAACCAAACCAAACTCCTTATACTTCACCAGGATAAATTAGCAAGTGAAAAGCAAGCCTTTCCAAAACCCCTTTTGTATGACTACAATCATTTAACTTAGAACTTGGAAAGTTGAAGGTCTAGTCACTAATCTACTGACTCCATCACAGAATGGTGAATTTAATTTAGGAACTGCCGGCTCCAGCACTGCATTCAGTTATACCAACTTGAAGAAATGTATGTGATAATCTTTTTTATCAACATATCTATTCTCCTTTTTGAGCCAAACAGCACATCAACCAAACAAAAGATGTGCTTTACTAGCTAATAGGTTAGCTGGCTATCTTTTTTGGCTGGACTATTCCCTGCTTTATCTTCAGTGGATGATGAGATGTATAAATCAGTGTCTACATGTAGAGGTGGCATGCTGTTTACACAGCAGGCTTATATTATCATAGTAATCATACATGGGTAATAAATAACACTGTAGTGAGGAACCAAACATTTGCTCCATTCAAGGAAGCTCTTTTTTCTTAAAGTGTTATCAAGAGACAGGTAGAATATACAGACCTCTCCTGTAAACTGTACCGAAGCATTCAGGCTTGAAAAAGTTAAACCTGCAAACGTAAAGCATTTCTTTGTTGTACTTAAACTGGCCAGGCTGGAAAGTTTAAAGCTTATGCATAGCCCTGAGCTGGCTACATGCATCTACATTGCTTCTAGGAAAGCTGCCTAACCTTGCAAACACCTGCTGCCTTTGCGGACAGGAACAAGGAAAGACTTCATGACACGTTGTCCACCCAACAAAGGCCACAGGACTTTACCAGTAAGGCAGCGTGGAAACACGGAAGCAACCAGACCAACACACCTGGACCTGCCATAAAGTGGAGGGGAAGGACAGTTTTTCACCACTGGCTCACTCCAAAGATTGCCTTTAAACCTGGGGGGAGCTGGTGATGTTTGTTTGGTGTGTCCTAAGAGCGGGTATCAAGGTACATAATGCAAGTGTAGCCCCTTTGTCCCGTGTCAGCCACTTTTAGAAACTCTACTGTTAGTCTTTTTAGCCTAAAACTCCCTGATAGTCTTCAAAGAACATAATGCAAAAGACAGCAAACTGGGAGCCTGGCCTGAGGGATGGCTACTTGTCTCCAGCTTCCAACTCTGTCACTGAATTAATTCAGTAAAACTTACAGGATCTCCCTCAAGAGAACAAAATTATCCTTTTTTCAGAGTATTTTAAGAACTTTGTAGTTCATTGGAAAAAAAACAAAAAAGAGAAAAAAGAAAAAAGATACAGTGGAATTCAACTCCATACTTTCACCTCAAATGCAAATATCATGAGGGTTTTGTCCCATCTCCTTTTTTATTTTGGCCATTACAACAGAAAGAACTCTAACAAACATGGTGGCTTTCTGATTCAGTGCAAGGGTTTTGTTGTTGTTTAGATTTCTCCTGTGCAAACAATGCTTGAAGACACTGGGCCAAATTTATCCCTGGATTAACTCCACTGACGTCAATGTAATTACACTAGGAATTAATAGGCCTCACTGATATCATTTGCTGGATCCTATATCTACTTCCAAAATGCAATTAGAATCTAATTTCCTCAATCTTTTATTTTGGAGATAGGCAGCTTGTGTTTCTTCACAAAGATACTGTGCTAACAAGGAAAAAAAGTAACTATTTCCTGTCATTGGCATTTGCATCAGCAAAATGGAGAGCAGGCTCTGAGGCTTTGGACTGTTTAAAAGCTTGTTAGCATTGCAGAATAAACCCAGACTGGGAGATCTGCAAACTCAGTTTATCACCCTTTATTTTCTTTTTGTAGGTTTTGGTTCATTCCACTAGACAAAATAAAACAAACCCATAGATTGTGCTGTGAATTTACTGTGTGAATCTCTACACTAGGAATCTGTTGTACAGTAATGCCATTACTTGGAGGATATTGACTTTCTGTATGCCATTACAAAGGATACTGAATCAGACAATATTGAGCAAATATTTATTATATTAGGTTTTAACAGCGACTCTCTTAATCAATGAAGCAGCTGTCTCAACACTTGCACCAGACCCAGGTACAGGTTAGCTAAATATAAGCTTTTTTAAAAGGTTATTGTGTTTCTGTCTAAAAGCTTCTGTATCAAACTCAAAAATTTGCTTGTACACAAAAAATGTAGAGTTTTCATTTAGAAACCTACAAAAAAAAAAAAAAGAAGAGTGTTTTAAATTAATTATCAAGGAGGTCCATAAAGGCAAGCAATACTTTCCCACCAGTTGCAGTAATTGTCAGGTTTGAATGTGCTTTCTTCATGAGACCTAGAATTATGGAATCATAGAATCCTAGAATAATTTGTATTGGAAAAGACCTTTAATAGTCATCTAGTCCAAAGCCCCTGAAACGAGCAGCGACATCTTCAACTAGATCGAGTTGCTCAGAACCCTGTCGAACCCAACATTGAATGTTTCCAGAGATGGGGGAATCTACCACCTCTCTGGGCAACCTGTTCCAGTATTTCACCACCCTCATTGTAAAAAATGTCTTCCTTATAGCTAGTCTAAATCTACTCTCTTGTAGTTTAAAACCATTATACCTTATCCTAACCCAACAGGCCCTGCTAAAAAGTTTGTCCCTATCTTTAATGTAGGCCTCCTTTAAGTATGGGAAGATCGCAATAAGGTCTCCATGGAACCTTCTCTTCCCCAGGAGGAACAACCCCAACTCTCTCAGCCTGTCCTCACAGGAGAGGTGCTCCAGCCCCCTGATCATCTCCGTGGCCCTCCTCTGGATCTGCTCCAACAGGTACGTGTCTTTCTTATGCTGAGTACTCCAGAGCCGGAGGCAGTACTCCAGGTGAGGTCTCACCAGAGCAGAGTAGAGGGGCAGAATCACTTCCTTCAACCACTGGCCATGCTTCTTTTGATGCAGCCCAGGATGTGGTTGACTTTCTGGGCTGCAAGCGCACATTGCCAGCTCGTGTCCAGCTTTTCATCCACCAATACACCTGAGTCCTTCTTGTCAGGGTTGCTCTCAACGCCTTCATCTCCCAGTCTGTATTGATGCCAGGGGTTGCCCCAACCCAGGTGGGCTTGTTGAACCTCATGAGGTTCATATAGGCCCACTTCTTGAGCTTTTCCAGATTCCTCTGGATGGCATCTCTTCCCTCCATCCACAACAACCTTGCCACTCAGCTTGTCATCTGCGAATTTGCTGAGGGTGCACTTGATCTCACTGTCTATGTTATTGATGAAGAACAGTAATGATTCCAGTACAGACCCTGAGGGACAGCACTTGTCACCATCTGGACATTGAGCTGCTGGCCACTACCCTCTGGATGCAACCATCCAACCAATCCCTCATCCACTGAAAAGTTCACTCATCAAATCCAGACCTCTCCAATTTAGAGAGAAGGATGTTGCAGGGCAGAGTATCAAATGCCTTATGAAGTCCAGATAGATGACTTCTGTAGCTCTTCCCTTGTCCACTGATGTAGTCGCTCCATCATAGAAAGCCACTAGGTTGATAAGGCAGGACTTGCCCTTGGTGAAGCCATGCTGGCTGTCTCAAATAATCTCTCTGTCCTCCATGTGCTTTAGCATACTTCTAGAAGGACCTATGCTGAACTGCAGCAAAATAAACCTATCAGTAATGCTAGGAGTAGCTGGAACTGAGATTTTGCTCGCCACTCCTTGACAGCATTTGTATTTCTTTGCCATAAGTGAAAATATTAAACACAATAAAACCAGTCCATAAAGGTGTTCTGTATCTCCTTGCCTCTGGGTCTCATGCATAAAAGCATAGCAATAAGTGCAAATATTGCAAATAATAGAATAAGAAGTGTATGACAGAAGGAAAAGGCAGGAAAAGACACCATGGAGCAGGGGCAAAAACTAGAAGAAAAATGAAATATTAGCAATTATTTCAGAGTTAGAACAATCCCTTAGATATAGCTCACAACAGAATTTCTAGTCCCTGGGAAAAAAAAAAAAAAAAAAAAACCACCAGGGACAGATTACAGTCACTTGTCTTCTAAGAGACTGCATTTATTGTATCCAAGCCACTAACATGCTATCCACAGCAGCAAATTTCCCATGTGCAGAGGGCAGCCACACATGAGGCCACCCTTGTCTGTGGTGCCCAACTTGCACCAGCTGGAGAAGGGGCAAAGCCCCACCAAGAGAGGGGCTGCATCAGGCCAGCCATAGGGGCTTGAGCCGAGATTGCAGCAGCTCTGCGAAGCACAGCTGTGCTGGCTGATGGAAATTCCCCCACGGTACAGATTAAAGAAATGCTGATGTGTATGTTAAGGAGAAATGTTCACCCCTGCTCAGAAAGCCCTTGGCATATCTAGGCTTTGTCAGATTTAGCTGTCTTGTGGATTTGCCTTTCAGTTTTATTCTGAAGCCTTTTATATGTGGGGCAGGGCTTCCTGCTCTAAGACACCAAAGAGAAGGCATATTCCCCAAATCTTTCTCAGATGTGTCTATATCCTGGCTCAGTGTTTCTACAGATAAGGGGAAAAGAAAGTAAAGCACATTGGAGCAATCTAAGTGGATGTAATTTTCTTTATACACAATATGCCTATTTTCCGGGCATCAAACCAGATTTTAGATAAATCATACTCCTTCCCTCCTCCTCCAGGTCCTACTCCAGCTGTAAACACGCTTCACATGGGGAAGCATGGCTGGCACTAGGCCTAACCAGATCACAAAACAATTTATATAAAAGTTTGGACCTGAGCAGTCTCGTGGAGGGAACTCTACTTTATCATCACAGAGACCAGAACTGAAACAAAATTTCCTGGCCCACAGATTTTGGAGGTTACTCTAGGTCTCTGGCTAAAACTTAGTCATTAATTTTTTGAATGCGTGGCCAGCGTACCAGGGAGAGCTCTCTGGATAACAACGAGTTTCAGCGTGGAGGAGATTTTTCAGTGCAGAAGGCACCATAGCATAAGCTAAAAATTACACTAGAAAAGTAACACAGGATCAGATGCACTTTCTCTGGCTCTTAACCCATGAAGAACTCTGTGGTAATTGAGACCTCCACCCCACCATGGTGAGAAAAACAACCTCTATAAGGAAAAAAGTTATGACCTTCTCCCTGTCTCCTCCTCCTCTCCCTGTTCTCTTTTTGAGCAGCTTATAAAAGCAAGAGGGAGACTTCTGGAGTTGTCTCCAGCTCCTGCAGAGTTTCCATGGACACTTGCTGCCTAAATATCTTTTTGTGTCTTAAGGGAGAAAAAGTATCTCCTGATCTAATTCAGGGGGTTCATTCCTTTGAATGAAAGCCCTGCAGATCCTTGCAGAAAAGACTGCTGGCGCATAGCAGAAAGGTAATAAAATTGAGAACTGGTTTACTCGTCCCGAGTAGCAGGAGAAAACTGCTTGACTGGAGGACAGAAAGCTCCACAAAGTGACCAGGACAATCTCAAAAACATTAATACCCAAATTGATTATGGTTTTGGTTTGTTTGTGGGGTTTTTTGTTGTTTTTTGTTATACACTCTAACTATGCTATACAAGGCAGATATGTATTTTTTAACAGGGCAGATTTTGGACCATTTTGCTGTTATTATACATTGCATGAACAGCAATAGGGTGTAGGGATGGCAATCAAATTAAGAACTGTATAGATACAGATACAGGATTAACAGACTTCCTGGACCTCACAGTCTGTGCTTCTTAGTACTAAATTTGGTCCCTGATGTCTCACCGTTCAAAATTTATCTATTATTACTCAATACTAATAATTTGTAAAACTCTATTGCTTAGAGGCGTGTAAATCGAGGTAGCTTTTGAACAAGCACATTAGAATCTGGCAAATTTTGCCAGCAATTACTCTGCCTTCAAATTAGATGCATGGATATGTTCCACTTTAACTATATTTGACATCTGTTGAGTGCTTTGGCAATACTGGTGATGGGAAGAGAGGCATAAGGTTAGGGTCATTGCTTAAGGGCAGCTCTAGTGTATGTTATTTCTTTGATCACATATTTATGCTTTGAGAGAACATAAAGAAGCCTATTCTCTACTTGGTATACATATCTGAGTGTCATTGATGCTAGAGGACTCAGATTACTAGTTACAGGTTTGCACCACAGTTCTTTTTTGTATATTAATTTGCTTGAGCATTGCATAAGGCTACTTTGATAGCAAAGCTTAAAAAGTGCAGTCTATATTACAACCCAACTCCTGTCTCCTTCCATGGGAGTTCTGCCTTCTGTCAACATTTTGCCTGAGGATGAACTGAAGGACTTTCTCTCCCCATCCCCTACTGAGCATCCATCGCCTCCAGTTCATGTTTAAAAATCAACCCAGACTCTTGGCAACATGATATGAAAAGCCAAGCAAGGCAGACTAATACAGAGTTTGTACTAACATTTTGACTCAACCTAGGTTTTTATAATGATAAATGCTCCGAGACAGGTTCCAGAAGTACTACACCAGGAGAAAACAGCACTGAGTTGTAAACAGAAAAACTGCACACAGGTCTCGGAATTTGCTCTACAGACTTTACCTTATCTGTTCAGTAAGCAGGAAATTATGTTATCAATGCAAACAGAAAGGCAAGATTTCTTCCCAGAATGATGGGCTATGGAAGGCTATACACATGGAGTCATCGCCTGTGGGACTCCCAGATCGATGCAAATTTTCACCCTCCACCACACCCAGGCAGAAGCTTTCCCAACAACTTCCCTGCTGCGTATATATTTTGACAGAGAACAATTTACTTCTGAAGGCTGATAAACGCACAAATGCCATACGCACAAATATAACATACGCGTCAAATACCGTAAGAGCGTTAGATTTACCTATCTGGCCTCTGGGTTCATTACAGCCCTTTTCACTCCCGCTCGCCCTCTCACTGCTATTTCCTGGCCCAGCTCAATTAAAGGACAAATTCATCCCCGCGCGTGTCCTAGGGGCCCTAATGAAGTCAGCTGTCAAACTCCCGTCATGCAGCTGCCCGGCTGCGGTATTTGATGGCCACTTGTCAGCTGCTTCACCCAGTCAAACCCGGACAAAAGCCCCTTTGATGGGCTGCCTTTCTCCAATCAATCTACACCTTCTCCTCTTGGACTTCAACATCTGCTTCAGTGTAATTTGATTTTATATTCAGCGCAGCCTGATCCTGATAAATTAAATCTATTTGAACCTGATACCCTCGTGCCACCACGGGGTAAATGACTTGCTGTTTAATTTTGGCTGTTGCCAGACGTGACATGGTATCAATACTGACTCTTTTTTTGTGTGTGTTTGGGTCATTACTTGAATAATTTAGGCTCCAGATCACAATTAGAGTGAAGGGGAAGGAGGAAAGAGACTTTTCAGAAGTATGTACAAAAAAGTAAATCAGAACAAGCCCTTCTAGGATTTTAGCATTACATTCCACTATCATTATATTTCCTGATAATCATGTTCGATTGCTCTGCCTTCCAGGTCTATTTGCTGCACACACAAAAGTCCAACCTTAAAAAAACCCACAAACCCCCCCCCCAAAAAACAGAACCCCACCAAGTATCCTTAATTTATTAGATCTCTAATAACTAGCATAACTACCCACTGCAGCCTCTTTTCACTGTAGATCAAAATGGAGGATGCTTCTCATATGAACATAATTTCTTTTTGTGAACAAATAAAATATATACACATCAAATGAGAAAATTCCTGGAAATGCATATACCCTATTTGATAAAATCATCGCAACGCTTCAAAATTAAAACAAATACAAAACTTTAGCCCCACGACATCCTATTCTATGGGTGCATAAGCTACCCTGCCTCTGGGAATGATTGGCTCAGTCTTTCCATGCAAACCTCACTGTAATGCTGTAACCCATCTTAGCAAGTCTGGAGAGTAACAAGCTGCTCCCAAAAAACTCTGCACCTCCCAGACTTCTCCAGAAGGAGGACAAAAATAAACAGCCAATGGGTACCAGCACATCTGCCCACTGGGAGTGATGCAAAGGCATATTGCATGTTGGAAGGGCAGTGAAGCAGTGCCACTTCCAGCTGCACTCACAGAGAAATTGTTAGAAACACCACAAAAGTATCCCATCCTTCCTAAACCCCTCTGATTGCTCCTTAATTGGTTTGAGGTTTTGGAAAGGACAGTAGCTCTTGCTTACAACATTTGGTTTAAATATGTATGTATACATATATCTAAAATATAATTGTATAGAAATAATTTTATGAAAAACAGTGTTATTTCAGTGAAAACACTGAAAGAGAGAAAATGCTTAATTTTGAGTGCAAATATAATTTCTGTAAAGCTGCTGCTATTAAATAAGTTTTGACAACTGTCAGAACTGACAGGCAGTGGTGCTTCCACTATTGCCTTTATACATCTTTTTAGGAGCTTTTGGGAGCTAGAGGAGCTTTTAAAAATTGAAGTATTCTCTTCCAGCTGTGGTAGTTAGGAGAATGAAGTTACAGCTTGTACAATTCTTCATCTCTTAGTTCTTTCATTTAACCTGGAAGGATCATGTTACAAATTATGACAAAATTGCTTAGAAAACAAATGAGGTAACAAATTATGTCCATTGATGGTTACTTTGAAGGTCCACTGACTTCACAAGAAGTAATTTCAAGTTGACCTCAGTTTTTCCATTTAAAGAGAGAAAAACCTTTATAAAAACCTCATATTCTTGCCAAGGATTCCATTATTAAGATGAATCATAGAATGGTTTGGGTTAGAAATGACATTAAAGATTGTTTAGTTCTAACACTCCTGACATGGGCAGAGACACCTCCCACTAGACCAGGTTGCACAAAGTCCCATCCAACCTGGCCTTGAACACTTCCAGGGATGGAGCATCCACAATTTCCCTGGGCAACTTGTTCCAGTGCCTCACAACTGTCACAGTAACGAATTTATTCCTAATATCTAATCTAGATCTACCCTCTTTCACTTTAAAAACGTTACCCCTCATCCTATTGCTACACTCCCTGATAAAGAGTCCCTCCCCATTCTCCTGTAGGCCCTCTTCACATACTGGAAGGCTGCTACAAGGTTCTCCTGTAGCTTTCTCTTCCCCAGGATGAACAACCCCAACTCTCTCAGCCTGTCAAAGTACCAAATGCTTTGCTGAAGTCCAGGTAGATGACATCAGTCACTCTTCCCTTATCTACCAACACTGTAACCCTCTTGTAGAAGGCCACCACATTTCTCAGGAATTATTTGCCCTTACTGACGCCATGTTGTCTGTCACTGATCACCTCCTTATTTTCTGTGTGCCTTAGCATAGTTTCCAGGAGCATTTGCTCCTTGATCTTTCCGGGCACAAAGGTGAGAGTGACTGGCTTGCAGTTCCCAAGGTCTTCCTTTTTTTCCTTTTTAAAAATAGGGGTTATGTTTCCCCTTTTCCAGTTAGCAGGAACTTCACCAGTCAGACGCAACTTTTCAAATATGATAGAGAATGGCTTAGCAACTTCATCTTCCAGTCCTCTCAGGACCCTCAGATGCACTTCATCAGGTCCCATTGACTAGTGCACATTTAGATGGTCTTGAACCTGATCTTCTCCAAGGTGGCTGGTACTTGATCATGAACATGGCACACAGATCTCAAGGTTAAGTGTCGTCCCTGCACAGGACAAGCCACTTTTGTTCAATATTCAATTGCAAGACGGCTTTGTTTTCTGCAGTATGGTATCTAGAAGGCAGTATTCTCACACAGCAAGGAAAAGTAGAGATGTCTGTGGAAACTGTTTTACTTCGTTTCCAAGAGGGGAAAAATAATCCATATCAAAAATGCAGCCAACCAGAACTACTTTAATAAGTCAGTGGTTGAGTGTACACAACTTAAAAGGAAATCAATGATAATCTCACTTCTGAAAATCTGTCCTTATTCAGCCGAGCATAGTTAAATTGCATCAACCTCACCTAACCCAGTCATCCTTATATATGTGGCCATATCAGTGGAACTAAGCAAACAGAGACAAAGATATACTTATGCATCTTTTTAATAAAAAGGTTATCTGCCCTTAGTGTAAAGAGCAGTTTATTTTATACCTGCTCATAATTATCCATGTACTCAGATGCTTTACTAAGAACATGCCTGAACTAGACTAAAAGTTGACTGCTTGACATAATAGTTCATAATACTGCTTTTACTTTAAAAAGCGGAAAAATCTGCTAATAGTTTCCCAGACTTTGCAGAAGAAAACCACCACCTTCATTGTGCTCTTACATTGAGAAAAACAATATGTTCCTTTTTTGTTTCACTAGGTTGACTTCTTTATTGTTATGTCTCTTTCTGTTTTAAGATGGCCAGTACTTCATTTGACAGCATGAATGTGAGTGTGGGAATGAGTGGTAAGGAGAAGCACTCTCCAAAGTTGAGCTATTTTTCTATTATGACAGGAGGCATGTATTTTATGACTGCCTCATCTTTGCCATAATAGCCCTGCTCACCCAACCCAAACATCTTTAACTTATGTCTCCTCTTTCTCTAATAAGATGTAACATAGACAATCTGTCTCGATTTAGTATTTAGCAAATTAATGGTGCTGAGATTAAAACTAAGAGGTTTAAGACAACGAAGTACCATGTCTCAACAGGCTAGAAAAACTTGGACATGCGTTTACCCAGAATTATGATATGAAAACATTAAATAGCAAGTAATTTTCTGCTTTCATTACATTCACGTTTGTTGCTGTTTTTCCGTACAAATAATATTCCTTTGGTTTGATTTATTTAGACTACAAGGTAGCCCTCGTATATACCATTTAGTGGGATATGGTAAGTGACCACCAGGAGTTTTCATAGCTCTTTTATCTGATAAAGGCTACCAAATTAGTGTGAACTAGAATCATTAGTCAAACTACTCTTTAATCAAAGGGGAATCCAACCAGCACTTATGCGGCACTGTGGCGTGCCTACCTGACGCAAGTGCACCCCATTTAAAGAGAGTACAAAGTTGATCTAACTTTGAAAGAGAGGCATCGAATCACTGGTGGCTCTAATTGATGCTCTTTGACAGACGAAATACACGACTATAGTCAAGGCTTGCCTTTTCATGAATTCTCTTCAGCACAGTTTAGGACTCTCCAAGAGGTGAAAAAGCTTTACTAGAGGGAAAGTATTTATGTAAGGAACATAGCAGAAATTTCCTTTATGAGACAGTTCATTGATGCAGTAAAGCTAGATTTTCACAGAGTCTTTTAAAATCAAGGCAGACAGGAAACCTTCCTTCTCTATAGCTAGGTGAGTTCCCCTGTCTAACACAACTGGCTTTCTAGAAATGTGTAACAGAATCATCATGGCTGGAAAGGACCTCTGAGATCACCGAGTCCAACCATACACACACAAAAAAACCCCTACATTCTCGGCCACTAGAGCATACCCTGAAGTGCCACGTCTACATGTTTCTTAAATACCTCCAGAGATGGTAACTCCACCGCCTCCCTGGCAGGCTGTTCCAGTGCCTGATCACTCTCTCAGGAAAGTAATTCTTCCTAATATCTAATCTAATCCTCCCCTGCCACAACTTCAGACCATTTCCTTTCCTCTGGTCCTGTCATTATTCCCTTGGGAGAAGAGGCCAACCCCCACCTCTCTACAACCTCCTTTCAGGTAGTCGTAGAGGGCAATGAGGTCCCCCCTCAGCCTCCTCTTCTCCAAACTGAACATGCCCGGTTCCCTCAGCCTCTCCTCATATGACTTGTTCTCTAGACCCCTCACCAGCTTGGTAGCTCTCCTCTGGACACGCTCCAGCACTTCAATATCCTTCTTGTAGTGAATGTCCCTCACTTCTAATGGTAAGGGAAGGTTTAAGCCCCATGAACAGAGGAGGAAACTTACTAGTTTGTTTTCTTTCACTATATATGCATTTTCTTTTAAAGTCTTACTGTTTATTACCAATAGATCAGGTTATTTTACACCTTCTTTGTTATATTTCCTCTGTAATCTGAAGTTTCCCACTAAAATTACTTAAGATCTGTCACAATTTATGTGCTAGTGCAAGAGACACAATTATAGAAAAAACTTGCAAAGTAAAGAAAGGGTAGAAAGTCAAGCTCTGAAAAGAAAGGAGAATAAAAAGTCAGTGCAACCATGACACAGACCACTTTCTACACAAACGTATTGGCAATCCACCCGGGAAAAATTTGCTCATTATTCAAAGTCATTAACGTGCACTAGGACTTGAACTCTGTTGTAACTACTTGTGGAGGTCATTGGGTATGAGTGACCCATCATCATTAAAGGTTCTTGCCATGTAGCTCTCATCCCACAAGTATCCTGAAACACTATTTCACAGCCAGCAGCTTTATCAAACATTCCTGCTGGAAAAATACATTTTTTCATAAAATTCAGGGGAAAACCCACCATAAAACGCAGAGACATGATCAAACTGATTTTTCTTTTTTAACATTAATCCAACTCTACATGGGACATACGCTTCCTCAGCCTATGAACAACCGCATTTCCACCCTTTTCTTTTTTCTGGCATCCTCAAATCTTAAAAAAAAAAAAAAAAAACAAAAAACAAACCTAAACCCAATCAAAAAATAAATCTCCCATGAATTTATGGCCTATTGTAACTAGACCTACAGCAGCCTTAGTATGCTATGATCAAACTAGTTTTTGCTAATGCTTGTCTAGCAGCAGAATAGCATACAACAACAATGTAGTGGTCTGTTGTGCAAATCAATGGAATATGACAATATGACATAAAAGAGTAGCTGGTGTTGGCAAAGGGAAACACTATTAAAAATAAAATTAAAAAATCAACACCTGATATGAATATTTCATACGCATATGAAAACATATAAATAGTTTCTTATTCCTTCATTCCCTTAAATCAAGATCTATGATAGAGTAATTGTAAGTGTCAAGAGCTAAGTAGAGTCATTGGTTTCAATTATTATTTTTTTTTATTAGGCAAATTTTTTATTTATAAACCTGCATGCTAACAGCATTGTACTGGACACACTTAAACAGGTCAGCAATGCTCAGCTGTGACATTACGCATGAAGGGAAAAGAGGAAAGCAAGGGGGAGATGTTAAAAGGAGGTTGCTTGGGAGATGTTTTACCTCAAAACAGCCTGGAAAGTAGCACATGTCAGGGCTTGGGAAGAGGGTGGAGGTGTGAAGTCAGTCTTCATAGCCCTAGGGTTAACTGATGTGTACTCGTTAAGAGATTTAGCGGTTGTTGCTGTACAGGTTCATGGAAAGTACAGTATACCAAGTTCATACTTGACTCTAAGGCTTCAATTTGCTCAGTTCTGACTTTCAATAAAATTTTAAACAAACCTCAGACTTGCTGCTGGATGAAAACATATTATCTTTGACTGGCCCCAGGAAATCTACCACAACAGATGAGGTAACTCTAGGAGTACTTGCTAGAGGAACTTGCTATGATTTACATATAAAACAAGGAATGTTTCAGCAAGTAAACAACGACTTGTTGGATTAAAGAAGTTCAAGGTTCCCTCTGCCTTTTTTTTAATTCCGTCTCTGTTTTTTGCAGTGGAATATTAATCAATGGAATCAATTCTAAACATGATTTCATAACGTCTGTTTTTTGCCTAAATATTCTCAGCTCCATGGCTTTGTATGAGATTCTTAAGTCCATTTATCTTTTTTCTTCTCTTCATTCTGAAAGATATGCCATCGAGAGTTTAAGATGGCAGATCCCAAGAGAATAAACCACAGGCTTCATTATATTTGTTAATAATAAATATTTTTCCTACAGGAATTTTCACTAGAGCTTGCAAAAGTCAGAAGGTATCAGCTGTGTATCATAAGATCAACAAAAGCAAGATTAAGTGCATCAGCATATAGACAAAAGTATAATACAAACTCATTATATGCACAGATAGAACCCAAAGGCATGTCAGCATCACTGTATTTTATGTGTAATTTAACAGTCAGAGTCCTACACCGTTTGAACTCTAATAAAACTGGTTTAAGGGGAGAGGGATTGAATATCACCTCTGCTAAATAGAGTTTTGATGGAGAGAGGAAATCTTACTTGCAAATATGTCAAGTTTGGAGCATGGTTCCTACCAATAAAGATAGCAGTAACATCCATTAAGGGAGTTGAAACATTTCTCTGTGACATTTTAAGCTAAATGCTTCATGCCAGTGATTTTTACAAATAAGTCATATTTCTATTTTTAATTTTAAACTAATAATTCATTTTAAAAAGGTCCAGCAGAAAAAGGATTAAGCTGAAAGAAACATTTTATTTCAACCCAGGAAGAATATG